>JACXIT010000174.1:164352-190967 GCA_014737525.1 Bombus difficillimus
AGTTATAAGGAAAAACGCGATTTTTTTCCTTCTTTTTCCCCCTTGAAAGTGTTCCAAAAAAGTGAAAACTTGAAATTTCGATAAACCCTCCCAGCGTTACCTGGGGAAAGCTACTATCTAACGAATGAACTTTGATTTTTTGATTTCAGATGATCCAGTACCAAGTTATGAGGGGCACCGCAATTCTACTTTTTTCCCAGATACGTCCGAATAATTGCTGCCATTGCCGTATTTTTTAATATTTCTTCGTGAAAATTTTATACAATATTCTTCGAATGTCATACTTTGACGTACTATTGGTTTTAATGAAGAGATTTTAACTGTATCGTCACAAAAAATTCACAAAACATGCCTTCTTTTGTACGAATTAACCTTACCTTCCTGCTTAATACGAATAAATATTTTCCAACGCTTGCGTCTGTCTACCCAAGATATCCTTTTCATTACAATTTCTATAATAGGAATTAGATTAGTAATACTAATAAAATGAAAAAATTTGCTACTACGAATCTTTAAAAAATACTTCATATTTAGAATGTAGATTTTAATTTATTCTACAATACTTTGATGAAAACGTACAAATTCAGTGCGTAACTGTTCCAACGATATTTAAAGAAAATAAAAGTATCCAACTATAATAGATGGATATCAACAGACGAATGCGTTTCTTGCAAGTTGTATTCCTTCCCTATTAAGCTCTCCTTTCCCTCTTCTTTCAAAGGCTTCTTTGACTTTCGTCGATCGCATAGATAATCATGCAGACGCGTATCAAGATACAAATTGCACCTTTGCATACAAACAAACACAAACATATAGAAATATTTTGTTTGCCCTTCTGTTACTCTTATTATTAGCTCAAAGTTACATCAAATTTGGAATTAAAGGTAGTTCTTCGAATGGTTTATTAGTATGGCAAAGCACTCTTATCGTGTGAAACTTTACTCCACTGCGCTTTAAAATTGCAGAAACGAAGCAAATACTTCTTTGAACTACGCGACAAATCACATTAAAAATGTGCAATATCGATGATATGCAACTTTTGTAAAAACTTTTCAATTTTTTAAATAATAAGATGAGATTCTAGTTGTCAGGAGGGAAACTCACAATATGATGAAATCCATCGATTTTTTATCAAACGTAAATTAATTTGTTCCGCATATAAAAACAACCATTGTCACACAATCCACAACTTTGTAATTTAATTAAACATAGTTTCTCTGAAATACAAATAATTACACTTGTAACGATAGCGTAATACGTATGGCGAATATTTGATTTGAAAATAACAAAGTATATACGTATATCAAAGGAAGAAATTCAAGATATCGGGGTATTCTCTCGTTTTCCTGGAAAAAGACAAACGTGGACGTGTTATGATCCGTGGAATTTGAATCGTTTCTTACCTTTGTCGGATTCTGCCGGTTGTTAGGTAGCGCAACTTCTTCTTTTCTTGAATCAATCGACGTTACTTGCCGCCAAACATAACACGAAAGAAGGCGAACCGACCGAGTCAGAAGAGAAGAAGGAACCAGGGAAACGAAGCGAAGCCGCGGAAGTTCTCCACGTGACTGATGGAACTAGGTGTACGTCGGCGACGAGCAAGCTAAACAGAATATCAACCAATGCGCAAGTCCTATCCTCTCCAATGATATAGATATCTACGCTACCTTGCACTCGCCAAACACCTTCGTTCCGTGTTTGCTTCTTTCATTCGGCTTGAACTTTCAAACTGCGTTACAAAAATACAGGAGGATAAGTGCATCCGCAATAAGGTTGGACATTTTCTATTTGAAACGAAAATAACGAGTAAAGAAGTCATATAGTTAATGTTTATTTAAAATAAAACAGCGAACGAGTTTATTAGAAAAGAAAGTTCTTGCAAATAAACAAACTTCTAGGTGAGAAATAAATTATTTTTAAAATAGATCCTCTCAGATAATATCAGAGGGTAAAGCGCAACGAATAGTTATCTTTAACTTCTTTATTAAAATTTCTTCATTAAAATTAATAGTACATTAAAGTATGAAATTCGTAGAATATTGTATAAAATTTTCACGAAGAAATATTAAAAAATACGGCAATGGCAGCAATTATTCGGACGTATTTCGGAAAAAAGTAGAATTGCGGTGCCCCTCATAACTTGGTGCTGGATCATCTGAAATCAAAAAATCAAAGTTCATTCGTTGGATAATAGTTTTCCCCAGGTAACGCTGGGAGGGTTTTTCGAAATTTCAATTTTTCACTTTTTTGGAACACTTTGAAAGGAAAAACGCGATTTTCGCTATGAGGAGCATCGCAATTCTACTTTTTTCCGAGACACGTCCGATTAATTGCTGCCATTCCCGTATTTTTTAATATTTCTTCGTGAAAATTTTATACAATATTCTTCGAATGTCATACTTTAATGTAGTATTGATTTTAATAAAGAAATTTTAACTGTGTCGTCTCAAAAAATTCACAAAAACATGCCTTCTTTTTGTACGAATTAACCTTAAGGGAAATACCATTCAAAGGTATTCGGACATTTGCTTATTTTTGACAGGACATTTCAGGTGCGAAACTAAAATTAAATTAACAATCGCAACGATTTTGTTCGCCATAATCGCCATAGCTACGTATAATGATATATTATAACCCGATTAAATCGATTCGTTCAAGTCAATAGTAATAACAAAACTGGCGTTTGTAATTGTCATACTTTATACAACTATTTTATTTCTTGATCAAGTCTTTATCTTCAGATTCTTTAATTTTTTTTAAATATAAAACAGTTGTGTATTATACATGGTGAGGTAGATAAAGTGTTACAAGCTACTGCTGATATCAATTTAAAATTTTAAACTGTTAAATAGCAGAGGGACTGTCAACTTAGGGTGTACGATATTGTGGGGTGAATTTTTGAGGGTGAAAAGGCTGCTATCTCCATTTTTTAAGAATAGGATGGCATATTCATTTTTCTATATTCGGACAAATGTTATCGAACCTAACAATTTTTACCTGAAACATCTTTTTTATTTTGCATAGTGAAAGAATTATAGCGGAAATTACGTAATGGGAGCTCCAGGAAGATGCCAAAGATATGAAAAGAAATGTATTCTACTTTGAAAATAATTTTTCAAATAGGTCACCTGATTTAACACCACTTAATTTTTTATGGGGCTACATAAAAAAAAAAAGTGATGGCAACGTCACCAACTACGAAGGGGACTGTGAAATGAGAGATTCACACCGTCTATAAATCCGTAACTCCAACAGTGTCATCATGTTCGTACAGCTATTATCACAAGGATAAATGCATATTCGGAAGATAATGGACAACTCTTTGACGACATAAATTTCAAAGTAAAATATATTTGTTTCGACACCTTAACGGAGTCCCTATGTAATTTATTTTCTCCTATAACTCCTTAACTATGCAAAATAAAAAAAAAAAGAAATACCGAAATAAAAAAGGTAAAAATTGTTAGCTTTGCTTTTGGTGACAAATATAGCGCAAACAAGTCGTTTTGCGCTACAATACACGCGTAATTTTGTAAAATAATATTAAAGTAAAGAAGATCTATAGATAATTAAATTTACAATGCGCAATTTTGTAAAAAATGATTTAAATACAAGACAATTAAGGGCGAACATCTGTCCAAACATCGAATAAATGATACGCCTGCTACTAGTAAATTAATATATATTAATATTAATATCATTCTGAAAAAATAGGGATGGGGAAACGGTTTTCCGACCCTAAGAAACTCGCGCACACAATATCTTACAGCCTAAAATGTTAGCCCCTCTTTTTACCATTTTGCCCATTATATTTATCATTATTTACCATTTAACCCACCATTTTACAGCTGAAAATTTCAGTGTTGATATCGGCAGTGGCTTTGGAGGATTGTAACATTTTATCAGCCACACCTTGTACATGCTGGAAATATGTATACGTAAAATATATATACTGAAAGTCGCGAAAGACTGGATTTTTAGCATTTGTATCCGTTTGTAGTTTATAACGGCGTTAACAGATTTCGATGAAATTTTCAGCGTTTACATAACTGGCATAAATGTTTAAAATGTGTCGTTTAAATTTCCATTACCAGCGTAGATAAAAAAATTATAACTTGTTTTTCTCTTCGCTATTCCGATTAAAGGGGTATTCTAGTCTAGAAATTTGACAAAATCCAACATTTTTTCTTTTTATATTTCCAAAGTTTAGACATTGAAGGATATGTGCTCAAAGGGATTTTTCAAAATTCCAATTATTTACCGAGTCACAGCGATCACAGACCGGAACAAATCGACCAAAAAGCAAAAAGCTGTGGCTGAGGTCACTATTGATGAAATAGTTCATGAAAATCCTCCTCTAAGTGACGATGTATTGAAAGTTATAAAGCCAGTTTATGAAAGTTTGTCTGCAAATACCTTGTTAGAACGATGTTTGGGTTCTGAAACTCGGAATAATAACGAATCGTTAAATTCTTTGATATGAACTTTTGCTCCGAAACACGTTCATCCAGGAACGCGGTCCATTGAAATTGCTACTTTTCTCGCTGTTAGTATATTTAATGAAGGTATTATACCCATTTTAAAAGTACTGAACGTTATGGGAATCACGATTGGTCGAGAAGCCCACGCGTTCGCTGTCAAACGGCACGAAACTCGGATCCGAGTTTCGGATGCTTCAAAGGAAGCCAGGACTGCTCGTCTACGCGAATGAACTTCGGAGAATGAACATTTTGAAGTGGAGGAAGGTCCATTGTATGGAGCAGGAATCGCCGGTTGAAAATATCTAAGTATACCGTACCATTATGCGAGTAAAACTGCGTGAAACTTTACTCAAAACTTTAAACGCGTTTTTCTCGAAACTACCTTTTCCAAGCTGGCGTGCATGATATCTCAAGTTCTACTGAACCGATTTATTTGAAATTTTGCGTGAACCTTCTCTATACATCCCTCTGTAGCTTGGCGGATTAAAGTCAAAAATTTTAATTTTTAACTATTTTTAAAAAATTTGGAACTGTTAAAAAAGACGTGAAAAGAATTTTTTTGTATTTTTACGACGTGGGGGTGATAGCGACATTTTTACTGATTAGGAATCCGTTGGATTTTCTGTTTCAGATGACCAGAAGGGTTGGAACCATGCACACTAGGACATCCCTTTTTTTTGGACCTCCCCACTTTACCAACCGATAACTTTTCGAGTTTTGAATTTTTTTAAAATTTTTTCTGTATTCTTAAAATATAAATAAACGAATGATAATTATGATATGATAATTATTATATTAATTGACAAATATGATAAAAAATGGATATTAAAGACATTCTTTGTTTTTTTTACAGAGCTGGAAAAACGCCCGAAATTCGTGCCTCTAAATTAGAATACCCCCTTAATTGCAATTCTTTCAAAACAATTTTTTCGCGTCATCTAATAAACAAATCCTACTAACTTCTCAAAAAGACGAGTCGTTTGGTCCAATATTAAAAAAGTTATTCTCCTTTAAAGGCGTAAAAATACTTTCTTCACTCACTGCATATATATAGATATATAGCTAATAATAATAATAATGTATTTAAGGGGGTTGTGCAATCATGTCGGCTTCAATATGTCGAAATTCTTTCTTTCTGCGTCTTTTTAAAGTTCGATATGTGTAGAATACTATAGCAGAAGGGTATTTTGAAATTTTTAAAAATGGCAAAGTTATAATACTGAATACCACAGCATTCTTTTATCTTAGCGAAAGCTTCACTTTAAACTTTAAACGCGTTTTTTCGAAACTTTGCTTTTCCCCAAACTTTTCATCCGATTAACTTGATATTTTTACATATTATTCTGCCTAACATTATTTACAATTTGTTTGATATCTTAATCAGTTGGATTTTTATTAACGTTTAAATTTAATTTTTTTCAGACAAAAGATAAAATTTTGTTCTTAACAAGCCGCGACTTTCTTACTTTTCAAAATTATAGAGGAATCTATTTTTGTATAAGTTCGCACAACATTTTTTTACTTTTTACAATCCAGTCATATTTGCCGCTGTATGTACGCGAACAAGCTTCCGCTGGATATGGAGTCAGATAACGTTGCGCCACTGTGCCATTTTGTAATTTTGCGTAATAAAAAAAATATAAACATAGAGTTAAGATGTCGCTTAAAGATTCCTATAAAAATCTTGATCCTTTATCAAATACTTGAAAGCGAAAAAAATGTTACATTTACCCTACTATTTTTAAGCTTCCAAGATTGTATATCCCTTTGCTAAAATTTATTTTTTAAACATATTGTTATTTAAATAATGTTACTTAAAATAAAGTAACATGGCAATTAGCAAATAAACTAAAACTTATTATTCTATTAAGATACAAAAGATGCTTCAAATTAACAAATATTACACGCTGCTAAAACCCTCTACACTTTTGAAGGCTTAAAAAGGCGTCCTGTAATTTAAAGAGTATCATAATATTAATACTATAGTACTAAAATACTAGCCTATGAAATACTGTTATCTTAACAGGAGGATCTGTATACTTACACAGGAATTTTTGGAAATATGCCTTTTTGGCAAAAAAATTTGTTATGAAAATGTCTATAAAAAATATTTTCAACCAATCGAAAAATCTCTATGTATATAAAACATGGAAAACCGATTTACAGCTCAATTTCAGGAAACTCATTGTGCAGCTACTTCGACATTGTTATTTTGTTGAAAATAAATAAAAAAAGGTTAACATTTAAATACGTTAACATTTATACGATAAATCTCATAAACATATTTTCTATTGAATTATTTAAAAGAAAAAGGTTGCTAGGAAAATTTACCGATTTTCGTACGTCCAAAATGCTAAGCATCCTTAATATAGGTTTCTTCAAGTTGTATTAATATTACTAAAAAACGACGTGCTGGAATTCGATATCGATTTATATTCACTTTGCCACACAATCTGCGATCTTATATTAAAATTGTTGATAAAATTCCAACGGTGTTATATTCTGCTAACTTCAAAGCCTTTTTTGCTTCTAATAAATGAAAACCTAAAATTTCAAATCCATTTTCCTCAATTTTTGAGGTTCTTCTGTCAGTTGATAGTTACAAAGAAATATATTAATACGAATATATCCTGTTGAAAAGGGGGTAATCTGATGGCAGTCACAAGCAGATACGTCAATGCGTCAATGCGGACCATGCACCGATATAGTCAAAACGAAAGAATATTTCGTATAATAGATTTTTAAAATAAATGTAGGGGAAGAAAAATAGAGAAGTATTTGAAGTTGACGTATTGGAAAAGTGTGATCTTTAATCTGAAATTCAAATTAGCTTTAAAGGTAAGAGATACGTGTCACGAAAATTCATGGTGCATTAAAAATTATATATAAAATTTACTAAATTTCTTGCTCGAAATATTTTCCTAACTAATAATTTAGAATTGTATTGCTAACATAAAAGTGTGCATGTACTGTTTGAAAAATAATGATCGTTAGTAGCTGACTACTAAAACCTAAAAATTGACCACTTGATTCTTTCTCTTCTTAATCACTTATTTCCACTCGCCTTATGCTTAGGCCCTAGCTAAAACCTATGTAATAAAATTTCTATTTTATAAGTTGTTAATTAATTTATTTATTTGTTGCGTATGTATCAAAATGATTAAAATGATAAGTATAGGAAATTACTATAAAAGAAGTGTGTTAATCTAACCAAATATTTTGTTTCGTATTTCAAAAATTATGTCTGTTTATTAAATAAATAAATAAACAATAAAATAAATAATAAATAATAAGTAAATAAATAATAAATAAATTAATAAATAATGAAATAAATAAGAAATAAAAGTGAACTTGTAAAAAGGCCACTTTCTCTTCGATTTCAATGATTTTGAAATATATTGCGTGGCTCTACATTTTGAATAATTATTTCCTGCACACATAAACGGCAGTCAGCTTTAATTCCCGAAATACTGGTAAGAGCTTGCTAGACATTAAATCTTGCCCATGTGCGTGTGTATCTGTGACAGACTCGCAAGCATAACCAACACGTTCGTCGCTTCGTTGGCAGCTTGGCGATCTGTTATCATCCATCAACCATCGATCTCCTTATCTAAATATTATACCTTTCGAATCTAAATAAACAGCTTCTACGAAAATCTCGTTCACAACTGCACCTGCAAGTGTTCCGACTGTTGACGCAATGCAAAGTAAATAGTATATGAGTAATATACATTTTATGTTTTTATATATTTCTTACTATCGCTATTATGAAATTTGTAATTATTTTTACAATTAATCTGTTACCATTTCACACAAGCGTTGGTCGAATTGGCAAAGGTAACTCAAACCCAAATTTCGCTGATAACAAATATTTACGGCGGTATACTTAAGGGTTGGTGGGGTAAGGTTAATTCGTACAAAAAAAGGCATGTTTTCGTGAATTTTTTGCGACGACACAGTTAAAATTTCTTTATTAAAATTAATAGTACATTAAAGTATGATATTCGAAGAATATTGTATAAAATTTTCACGAAGAAATATTAAAAAATACGGGAATGGCAGCAATTAATCGGACGTGTCTCGGAAAAAAGTAGAATTGCGATGCCCCTCATAGCGAAAATCGCGTTTTTCCTTTCAAAGTGTTCCCAGAAAGGAAAAAATTGAAATTTCGAAAAACCCTCCCAGCGTTACCTGGGGAAAACTATTATCTAACGAATGAACTTTGATTTTTTGATTTCAGATGATCCAGCACCAGGTTATGAGGGGCACCGCAATTCTACTTTTTTCCGAGACACGTCCGAATAATTGCTACCATTGCCGTATTTTTTAATATTTCTTCGTGAAAATTTTATACAATATTCTTCGAATGTCATACTTTAATGTACTATTGGTTTTAATAAAGAGATTTTAACTGTGTCGTCACAAAAAATTCACAAAAACGTGCCTTTTTTTGTACGAATTAACCTTACCCCCCTTTAAGCTCGCTCAACTCTCATTTGTACATATATGCTATAAACAAGAGATAAGAATTAGGTTCGGTTTACTTTTTATTTTATGCAGCCAGTAATTAATACTGATGCATACGGTGGCACGGACGCGCAATTATGGGCAGAATTCACTGTAATGGTACCGACAATTTTTTCCTAATATCTCGAAAACTGAGAGTCCGGTGGTTACATGTATAGGAGAAAGTTGTTCAGAATCATATCCGCAACAAAATATTGAAAAATCATCGAAATCAGTGAGGAGGGCAAACTTCTTACCATAATTACCGTTGGTTGACGGAGGACACAGAAACGATCGTGATGCTGCGATGTATCAGATAAATCGTTATAAAGTTTATTAAAAAATTGAGAAATGAATTAATATTTGGTATGCACATGTATAATTAATTGTAATATTAAATCCCAAGTAAATTGCAGGCGAAAACTTAATAAGGCATAAAATTAATTTTAGACAATAAAATATCTTCTTAAGTTTCAAAAATGTTTCAGTTGGAAAATTTTACAGTAAAATTTGACTTGTAGCATTCTAATAGCAAAAAGAAGGTTTTACATTTAAAAAAATTACTGTTTCACAAGCTTATACTTCCATTCATAGAATCGAGTGAATAATGAGCAGCTGTTGCAATTGGGAGATCAAAATAAAAATTGGAGCAATTAAAATTGGAGTTTTAAACAGTTATACCGTAATACGGTTGAATATAGTACAAAGTACGTACATGTTGCGGAAGTATTGCTAGATGTCCTATTCTGTAATTTATTTGTTATTCCATAGGAAAATTTAGTTTAGTCGATTCGAACCACTAATATGCTGAATCAATAACGTCGCATGTGATACAAAAATGGTATCGGAGGTTGGATGGCCTCGAAAACGTGGAACACGAAAAAGCATCGAATGTCACGTTCACCCTGTCAGAGCAACTATGGTCGAGTCGACTATAATTGGTCGAGTAGACCTGGTCGAGACGTGATACTGATATCAGTGGGTCGTTCAATCACGTCCATTTAGTAGATTGGCGACTCGTGCAGGTACCCGTGATACCTAGCACTGTTTGCTATTGTGAGCGGCGCGTAAAGTGGTCTCCTACTCCAATTGGTTTTGGGTTTACACGAACACGCTAAAATGCAATTAACTGAATAATGGAATTTTTATATGGAACATTCTTTTTATCAGACTTGATCTTAAAAGATATTTAATAAAATACAAATTTATTACAGCTTTGCTACACGCGAGACAGACTCGTGCTACAAATGAGATTTCTTTAATTTTTCTGCTCATTATTAAATAATAAGGTAAAACCAATAACAATTCCATTTTTAAGCTACCTTTTTATTGCGCAAAAAATTGCAATAGTTTTGCACGATCTTCATAACATGTTTACGAAATGTTCTCCGTTTTGCGTTAGACAATAATACCATCTATTTTCCAATTGAAAAATCTTTTGTTCGGATTTAGACAGTCGAAAACATTTGTTTTCCTGTGATTTCGCATACATATACGCTGACTCGCGAAAATATTCATGCACTCGTAAAAACAGATTTGAAGTTTCTTGAAAAGTTTAAAGAAATACTTTTCTTTTTAATTGCAGTTAATCGAAGTTGCATTTTTATTTGAGCACACAGTGGAAATTTATTTAGTTATTTTTGAAGACGATGTTACGTCGCGTGAAATGGTCCGCGCGACGTCCCTTATGGTCTGACCGCCAAGGCCCACATACCTTCACACCGACCCCCAATAAACCTAAGGAACCACCATAAACCGACTCTTTTTAACTTCATCTCGATTCATTTCAATCAAAAACTCTAAGATCCCTAATAGACACAGTCAAAGAAGAAATCGCAAAGTTCAAAAACAGATATCATACAAGAGTCAACAATCACCAAAACCCGTTAGTCACCCAATTACTGGATAAAACGGATCAGACCCGCAGACTAAAAAGGCATTACCCCCTAGATTGAAACACCAGATTCAAGAAGAATCTAACTCGCTCTAACTTATATAATCCAAGCCACAGAACCNACGCCAAACAAATTTACTAAAAATTCTGTGAAAGAATTGTTTGTAAATATTCTAACAAATAAAATAAAAAAAAAAAAATCTCGATTCATACAAGTATTTAGGTTTATGGCTGGTCCTTGAAACAGTCCTTAGGTTTATTCCACGCTCGTACAAATTACGGAGAAAGCGACGGTTTGTCTAACGAAAAGCAGATGTTCCCAAGAACAAAGACACCCATGAGCCACGTTGGCGATAACCAATGGGCATCGCGGATCGTTACCCTCACTTTCCTACCGAAAAATGTGAACAACGAATCCGCGTTCCTTGTTCAAAAGGACACATCCGCACCGAACTTTCCTCCGTAGGAACACGTGACGTGTCTTCACTGTCTTTTCTTACAACCCCCGGGTCAACAACTCAACTGTCAGTCACAACACCTCCCGGGCCACGTTCGCTCCTAAAATCTCGCGACAGTCAAATCAACCGTGTTTGTAACTATCGGGCAGTCACTGTAACTAACCGACTTAACTTGTGTGTGTGTATCAGTTGTTATAAAATATATACATATTAATAAAACTGTAGATTACAGTTTTATTTCATTAGAACTACTCCTATTATCCCACAAGAAATACGGGGATCGACCTGTTCGTGGCGTCGATTGATATAATCGTAACGGGAATTTACGACTCCCGTTGACGCGTCTCCTCGCGATCGCGTCTCCCCGCGACTGGCCGAAAATACAGGCGATATTATACTTTAGATTGATTTTCCTAATAAGTTGCTATGGAAAGATAACTGTGCATTATTTCTCAATGCCGCCTTCAAAAAATGACTCCACCTTTGTAAACCAAAATCCATACGTTAATATTTCTACGAATCAACAAAATCAAAATTTCTGAACTCGGCGTCGTTTACAGGCCACGGTATCAGCTACAATGCTATGATATCAAAAATATATTGTGCTACTTAAAAAAGTCAAGATGACCTTGGCTTTTTATCAAAAGAAACATTTTTTCGCCAATTTTAAATATCGCAATTTACAGCCGATTCAAAGCTGACTAATTTGCGTTAGAAATATTTTTTTCTTACATCATTGGAAGTGCTTCAAAAATGATGTACACCATTTCACAGACCAACAACTAACAATAGCAAAATATTGACATTCGCGGACGACACAGCTGTACTAGTCAGGCACTCTAACCCTGTAACAGCAGTCACAATACTACAAAAACACATAACAAAAATAGAAAAGTGGCTACGAGCCAAACAAATCAAAGCTAACCCGAATAAATGCAACCACATCACATTCACACTGCGAAAACAAGTACCACCCAGCATCTTCCTGAACGGTACTCAAATAACACAAACCATGCATGTAAAATATCTAGGACTCCACTTAGATAAACAATTCACATGGAAACAGCACATCAAAGCAATAATAAACAAAATACAGACAGCAAGAAGACAAATGCACTGGCTAATAAGTCGTAAATCCAAACTAAGTACAGAAAACAAAATAAAAANAAAATATATAAAATAATCATAAAACCAATCTGGACGTACGGAATCCCACTATGGGGAACAGCAGCAAAGAGCCATATAAGCAAAATTGAAACTCAACAAGCCAAAATTCTGAGAACCATAGTAAACGCCCCATGGTATGTTAGAAACGAGGACATTCGGAAAGACCTGGGAATACCAACGGTCAACGAGGAGATTAGCAAACTTGCAGGAAGGTACAAAGAAAGAATAGCAACGCACCCGAACCGGCTGGCAGCGGAAACGATAAAAACAATAGACACGGAAAGAAGACTAAAAAGGAAACATCCAACAGATCTCACAAAGGATATAACCTAGCAAACAACCATTTCACAGAACATCGTGTATACGATCTGTCCAAATAATCCTAGAATTTCACGCCTACTTTTATACCAGTTCAGTAGGTTCGGTTGGTTAGTAGCGATTGGTGGGAAACCCTAGTCAAACAGAAAATCTAAAATGTTGGGTTCATTAGTCGACCAAACACAACTACATTTTCACTAACTTATACTGTTGAAATGCATTGCTTTTACTTTGACATCTAGTTACATTTACTCGCTGCTTACTTTTGCATACGACGGTTAGCTTCACTCGTAGTTATCTTCTTCATTCCACGTTCACACCGCCTTTGTCGTCATGCTTTTTCTTTCCTTGAAAAGAAATAGAGCAGCCAGCGCGTACTGTTAGAATTTAATCTTAAAGTTAAAATAAGTAATCTGTGGAAGACACAATGTTTATGTTAAAATAATATTAGGTGTTACTCTCAGACTGACTGTAGGTAGTGACCCATGATCCCTCAAAGATTTTGAACCCCCCCTCTCTATACAGTAATGAGTATGACCTGTGTAAGCGTCCTGTTCAAATGCCTCCGTAGGTGTTTGTATAAGAGTATTTGTGTCTATGTGTGTAATGTCGTTGTATTCCAACACGTACACAGACTGAAATACCAAGATAATCTTGAGGTTTTAATAAACTCGTTTGTCGCTAAACCGCAACGAAACTAATCTTCATCTGCATATGGATGCATATGGTTAAGGGTCCAATTAGATTATGCGACCAGTATTCTCGCGTGACTTGACTTTGTTGGAGCGGAAAACTCTGATAAGAAACTTTAAAGTGCAACGGAAACCGAGTTTTCGGTTATTACTGAACTTAGTTTTTAAGTTCCAAATCCGTATGATCTTAAATGCTCAGAAAGTTTGAGAAGTCGCGAGCGAGGGACAAGAAAACCGGAACGAGCCAGTGGATGGCGCGGACGAGACGGTGCGTAAACAGCACGAAGCGATCTGGTCACGTGGCAAAAGGCAGATGCCTTCCGCGGTGGTGTACAACGCGAAAGTTTATCGCGACCACAGTCGCAAGGCAATTGATTCTCTAGATAATTAACGCAACGTGGGACAGGTTGTCGGCTACCTACGAATAAAAAACTGATTTCGCGATTTCGCGATACTTGCTGCAACGCAAATGGTACGCCACGGAGGAGCAAGAGTCCAGTGACGTGGCGATCCACATAGGGAAAATCAAAGATGTGGTACACACATTTGATTATATCGGCGATAACGAAGATCATTATGTTACGTGTCAGCTACCGCCACTTCAGAAGCGCCTGGAAATCGTCCCCGAAGAAGGCGAGACAATATCAGATCTAATATCCCGGCCTATCATCGAAGAAGCAAGAATTCTAAAAAATGTCATAAACTCAGTTGCCTTAACGAGGGAAAAATAAACAAGGCAAGTGTTATAAATGTCACGAGTGTACCGTCATTGGGCTAAACAACATCCGAAACGAAGAGCAAAAGGTAGCGGGAGATCCCAAGGTGAAAGGTATATCAGCGAGGCTCTTGCATCCGTCAAGGCCGCCGAGACAGACAGCAGAACGTGGTTCTTGGATTCGGGCGTGAATGATCACATGTCTGGTCCAGGGAAGTGGTTCGTCACGCACCAGAAGTCTAACGAGCCAAGGCACATTCGCATTGGAGACAGAAGCTCCCTGGAAGTGCGTGGTTAGGGTTACATAAACGTGGGATTGTTCAACGGTTCAACATGAAAAGAGAATCATTTGGTAGATGTGTTGAAATGAGATCGTCCAGTGATGAATGCAGTTTCACCAGGGATGACCGTATTGTGGCAGAGACAGAGCGTCGAGTCGGAGTGTGTTGTGCAGTTTGAAGATTGCAAATGTTGACGTTATTGTGGTTATAAGGATCGAAGAACGCGTGGATAAATTGTCCATATACATCGCTGACTTGTTGGCGTCAATAGTCAAGGAGTCAATTCAGCATCCATTCCGAGATTTGCGCAAAAAACTCGGGATAGCCGATAATAAGGCAGAACTGTTTCTAGTATTGCAGAAGTTCTAAGCGAGAAGGGCGGGTCCATCGCCTTGCTGATCGTCACGAGGACATAGGGAGCCATCTCTCGGTAGTCACGAGCGCGGTAAAGCTTGTCAATCGCTACCTGCAAAACCCTCAAAAGATTCATTGGACCGCGGTGAAACGGATCCTCAGGTACCTCGAAGATGCGGTAAACTACGGCCTGCGACTCAGTAATGGTTTGAAGTCCGCAGAGACACCAAAACACCGCGCTCACCACCGCCGCCGTGGAATACGTAGCTGCGTGCCAGACCACGAAAGAGATCGTGTGGTTCAGGAGGCTGCTAAGCGAACACCTGGGCCTCGCTGAGAGTCTGGAAGCTCTGTATATGGGCAACGAGAGTACAATTAAATTGATCAAGCACTCCTTGTGCCATAGAAGAACCAAACACATGGGAGGCCTCTATCAATACACGAGACAAGCATACGAGAAGGGGATCTTTAAACTGCAGTATATACCCTCAAACAACCTCAACAGCTACCGGACACACTTACCAAATACTCTGCGAGACAGACTCTGGGAGTCATCCATCTACAGCGTAAAACAGAAGTGAAAGTGTTGAAATTTACTTTAACATCTAGTTGTATTCGCTCGCTAGTTAGTTAGTTAATTAGTTAGTCTTTGTCGAGATGCCTTCCTTTTCTTGAAAAGCAGAACAGCGAGCAGCCCTCAGCTTGTAGCTGCCCTCAGAGTTGAATAGGAAGACCACCAATGCTTATGTGCAAAATTCAGCCAAAAAATAAACACTGAGAATAAGAGTCTCCGATGATCAATGGCTGCACTATCCGCCGACTAGCTCTTAAAGGGAGAGAAGAAACGCGTGATAGTGTGAACCTGGCTCGTACCGATGAGCTGTGGAGGAGAAGCGCACGGCATGGATCATTGCCAGAGTAAACATACACTGCCAGCCATAAGTATTGGAACACTCGTTCATATTTGTATCATATGTGCTTTGTAAAGAATCTGTTGAAAATGACAACGCGAGTTCGTGCTCGCCATCCATATGCAGATGCGCTAGTTACAATAAACAGTAACTAAAAGACTGTTCCAGATACAATCGATAGGTTTGAGATGTTCTGTAATGGATTCACGTGGCACTGTATGATAGTGGGTGTCACTGGCGAACGCTTTTCACTTGACACATAATTCGGCTCGAAGGATCAAAGACATTTGAGGGACTTGAGAGTGATTGTTAAAATACCAAGATTTATTCTCCTTAGGTTTATTGAGGGTCTGAGTTAGGGTAGGTGGACATCTGGCGACCAGACAACAAGCATCAACGTCCTTCTTCAAACATTTGCAAATCTCAAACAATTTTTAATTTCATGCTTTTCATACAAACGTTGTTTCGATCTTAATACAATTATCATCCACGCGAGTTCTAGAATAAAGTTTAATGCGTAACAAGTGCAGCGCGTTATTCTATGTCTGTTAGATTTTTTTAATCAAATCGATCAGGATACTCTTCACGAGTACATACTTTCTATCATGTAGGCAGCTTCGGCAATTTCCACGAGCTTTCATAATTCGCCGGAAAAATACTCACAATCAAATAATTGAATATCAACTATTGCGTTAGAGTTTGTGAATTTGGTGGAAAGCGACTCATTAATTTCACATTCAACTGATGGGCGAGTTTCTGAACACGTGATATTGCTTGCTTTGCTCGTACATGTATATAAAATTCGTTAATAAAGTGTGTCGAAAAACTAAACGGTACATCGTACGTGCAGGATTTGAATCGAAACGCTATTTTTCATTCTCCATAGAATCCTGATTACTTATTTAAAACCAGGAAATTCATCACTAAGCTTGTCATACAACTGAAATACACCTTATAGTTAAGGGAGATCCGAGAAAACAAGAGGACTTCTTGATTTGACTTTTACTGCAATAAACAAATTTACATCGCCAATCATAAAAACCGTAATGTATCGTACAACTGTAACAACTACCTCCCGGCCGAGGTAAAATGTAGAGAATTGGTTTACGATGTTTTCGTTCGGTAAGCTATCGAGTAATCCATTGTTTGGTAAAATCGGTTCGAGGGAGCTTTTGAGTTTCTTATCCTGCTACACTCTTTGCTAACGTCGTTATTATTGCAATTATTGAAAAAATACATAAGGGTGTGAAAAGAAGGAGTTTTGTGTGTAGAAGGAAGCGATCGGTGATGATCGGAGAATTCATAACGATTTTTTTTTTATTTAGTAGATTATTTACAACCAATTGTCATACAGAATTTTGAGTCAATTATTTTGGCATGGTACTGTAACTTGGATTATAAAAGTGTATAGTATGTTTGATTCTAGTTGAATCTAATGCTTCAATCTAAGGGAGTTGCTCGCTGTTCCTCATAGTTGGATCCCACAGGTCCAAACAGGTTTTAATATAACTCTATATAGTATTATTTTACCCTGCATGTTTAAGTTGGAGCGTCTGCCAATGAGGCAGTAGAATTTTTTTAGTTTTGTTTCATTTCTTTGGATTTCTCTACGATGTGCCGTTTTCGTGTCATTCTTCTCTCTAGAATCATGCTCTCATATCTGACTGTACCTTTGTTTGGTACTGGAATATTGTTTATGGTCACCTGTGGGCAGGATTGTTTTCGCAGTGCGAACGTTATGTGAATAGATTTATTTTCGTTTATTTTGAAGCGCCATTTGCGGAACTACTTTTCCATAGAGCCGATACCTCGCTGAGGCGTTGAGGAGGCGATTGTCGGGTCTGAGTGGGATACTAATAAAGCTGCGTCATCAGTAAATGCCGTTGTGGTTATCTACGTTAAGGTTGGTAAGTCGGCAGTGTATATGGTGAACTAGGAGGGCCGTGACCTCATTTTCTGCGAGCAGGTCATGCTTCGGAAGGAGGTGGCGGAGCGGGTGAGAGAGCGGGACTGCCACCCTGAGAGGATCGGCAGGCGGGGGCGCGTCAGGGGGCCGTGGACGCGACTTGGCGCGGCGCGCTAGGGTCGCTGCGCGCCCCGCTGTGGTTTGAAGGGGATCGGTTGATCCCGCTTCCACAGTTGTTGTCGGCCGATCCTAGTAGATGGTTCCTAAAGAATATTTGCTCGTCGTGTTTCGTCCCGGGACTACCGGCGGACTCGTCAGTAAGGCTATGCCCTGCCTTAGATGCAGAGGGCGTCTCGCTAATTGCGGTATATATTCTAATGCGGACCGAATTCGACCACTAGCGAGAATATCGTCCGATCGCTGTTGGCCCTCTGGTGGTAATCGCTAGCCCGGTGTTGTCGCGGGAGGTTTGTACCGTCGTCGTTTCGTTCCTCGACCGTTTGGCGACCGAGGCTGCTTGATCCGCCACAAATGTATTTAATATATATTGACGGTATATATATATTGAAGGTCGCGGTGGCCAAGAGACCCAGGAAAGGGGAGCCGACCTACGCGGAGATGCGCGGTAAGCCGGTCGCCAACGAGGAGACGGACAGAGAGAGGAGCGACGATTCGGAGGGCTGGAGTACGGTGATCGGAAGAAGGAGGGAAAGGAAGGGCCCCAGGGGTTGCCACGGTGTACGTCCCAACGAAAGGGGGGGAGAGAGCAAGCGGCAAAGGGCCGGTAAAGGAATAAAGCGGAGTTGGAGAAAGAGTTCCGTTATGGATTGACACCTTGCTTCATGCCATTACTATTTATTCCACCAATTTTCGAGTCGTGGAAAGAAGACGGCGCGGGGCTGTTTCAAGTACATGNGTGCCGAGAAATTGAAGATTTTTCTCTGTTCGAGGGACCACTTTCACAGGGAGCAATACGGATTCAGGAGGCGCAGGAGTTAGAAGCGCTGGGTAGAGTGTGCGGGATCGCGGATCTATGCCGGAAGAGAGGATTGGTGTGCGTCTTGGTCGCTCTGAACGTGAAGAACGCGTTCAACACGCTTAGTTGGAGGAGGATCTTCGCGGAGGCCAGAGAGAGACGCTTACCGGATCAGTTGCTACGGGTGCTGGAAGACTATCTTTCGGACAGAAGCGTAGTGGTGCACTGCCGGGACGGCACGGTGAGGAGAAGCGTGTACGCGGGATTGCCTCAGGGGTCGGTACTGGGTCCGCTGTTGTGGAACCTGGTGTACGACGGACTCCTCAAGGCGTTGGACCCGGTCAAGGACGTGGACGCGATCGCGTTCGCGGACGACTTGGCCCTGGTGATCACCGCGAGGGAATCGCAGGACATCGGGGACAGAGTGCGCGAAACGGTGTAGCTGGTCACGGACTGGTACCAGGATACGGGGCTGAGTCTGGCGCGGGAAAAGACAGAAAGTGTTAATTACTATCCCGTTGACCGCGGATTCGTTATCGAACCTAAGCTCGTTGCCACCAGTGTATAATCGCCGCGGTTACTTGTCTACTCTGTATTACCCACCATTGTGCTAATAAATAAGTCAATTATACAATGACGATGGATAGTTCAAGTGAAGATTTATTACACGCCCCTGGTCCTAATCTTAACCACAACGATAACCCGACATGTATAATATATATATATATATTAAAAATTTTGCTTTTAATATAATTTTAAAAATTTGCATTTAATGTTTAACATAGTGTTTGATGTAAGTTTTAAAAAGTGTAAAATGCATATAATGATTGTACGTAATGATAACAATTCAAAAATTAGTCTTAACCATATGCCATCACTAATCTTTTTGAGACTAATACTTAATGTCATGGTTTTGCTAAATTTCCTAACGCCATTTTTAACAGAATGTTTAACATCATCAAAAGTAAATACTGACATACGAAAATAATAACAAAAATATTATTTCGTCTGCTCTTAATTGAGACATGAAAATCTAATAAGAACCCAGTCAATCTTTTCTATTTTCTTGAGATCTATCCAATATCTTCTGCTGATCCTTTTTCTACGACGCTAAATAGCACTAAAACATACTGAAAAATGTATTTACATCTATCTTGTCTGACTGCAAATAGCAGAATAAATTTCGGTAAAATAACAGAATCGTATCGTGTGAACCTTGTTGGAGGTTTGTGCGTGCCGTCGTCGTTTCGTTCCTCGACCGTTTGGCGACCGAGGCTGCTTGATCTGGCACAGGTTCTTAAAAAACCTAGGCGCTGATACGTCCAGCGCCCAGGACCGCCAAGCAGTCCGGTATGGGACCCGGACTGCCTTGCACGGCGGCTCCGTCGAAGAGGCGCGATGTGACATGGCCGCACACCGCGCCACGAAGGAATGTATTATTGTGCACGGGGGGTCCGGTGTGTTGCCCGCAGCGGTTCCCGGGCCTCCCCCGATCGCATCTGGGACGGTCATCGTGGAGGTTTTAGCCGGTACGAATCCGGCATTAGCCGGCGCCCTTTCCCCGGAGAGCGCGGGGCGCCTATGAAGGTTTCCTCCACGGAAAAAAAAAGTGTAGATGGCGAACAGCAGAGGTCCGAGGACACTGTCTTGGGATATGCCAGCCTCTATTGGAAATGCTGCGGTTATGTGGTCTAGGTATTTAATCATGAGAAGCCTATTGGTTAGATATTATTTTGGGACAGAGTAGTAGGTGTGTGGTAGGATTATCTTTAATTTCGTCAAAAGTCCTTCGTGCCACACTTTGCCGAACGCCTGCTGGATGTCCAGGAATACCGCAGAGCAGTATTTTTTTTTCTAAATCTTCGCTGATTTTATGGATTAGATGGTGAATTTGCACTATCGTAGAATGTTGCTTCCGAAAGCCGAATTGATGATCCGGCATTGTTTTCGACTCCTCTAAGAGTAGAAGGAGTCGTTTCGTTAGCATCTTCTCAAATAGTTTGGATAAAGTGGGTAGGAGACTAATTGGGCGATAAAAGCTAGTCTCATGTATTGGTTTTCCAGGACTTGAGAATGAAAGATGTAGATACTGAGAAAGGTAAAAATTCGTGGCTCCAAGAAAGTATGACTTTTCTATTACATAAATAAGAAGAAAGAATTTATACCGATCCGCTAGCATAAAAATGAAAGAAATATTCCTATATTCCTTTGAAAGTTAACGTATGGACAAATTTTAACTTTATAGGTCTCACTTTGTAGATCTTTTCAACACCTACATATTTCACTCGAAACTTTTTCCTGTAAAATCATTAGATTCCTTCCTACCTGGCTCGGCTACAAAGTTTATCACAGAGTAAGACATTTTTTGAATGTACTTATATCTCTATTATTTAAAATCAGATAATCTTTTCTAAGTGGCAGCTGATATTGATTGCCTTCCGAATGATGCCCTTGATAACAAAAATATTTATTATTGTTCTTAAGTAATAGTGGTTAAATTATAATGAGCGCAAAGTCGTTTCGATGAACAAAATTGCTAAATTCAGAATGCTGAATTTATGCTTCAACCCGTTTTTACTGCCATAATAAATACATTTGGCCAAACAATCAATAAAAATATATATTAATTATAACGCGTCATTAACATTTTTAATTAATAGCTTTCAGACTATCTTATATATATATATATGTTAATTGAAAAATATGTCAATCAATACCAATCTCGTAAACAATTGTAATAAGAAATGATATACATATTTATGTAACGAATAAATGAAAATTGTTGACGTTAGGACAATAATAATAGATTTATAAGAAGATAACTAGAAAATAAAAGCAATGGAAAACAATTTATACTAAATATAAATAAGTACCCCAAATTCACGTCTGGTAGTGTATGTATGTTTCCTCTGGCATTCAATCGTTTCTACCATCAGAAGCACATTGGCGGATAGTGCGATCGTTGATCATCAGGAGGCTCTTATCCTCAGTGTCCATCTTTTGGCTGTGTTTCGTCCATAAGCGTTCATCCTTGATTCTGTACCTTGCCGGTAAGGTTGGGACGAAGAAATGCATTGAGTGGTAATACAGATATAATACAGAATAAACCTGGCACCCAATGCTTTTTTCATCTCAAGGTTTACGGACCCTATAATAGATCATGGTTGTATACACAGGTCTGGAAATTAGAGTGGAGGGGATAAATCACTTACGAGTCAGAAAATGTTTCTGAAAGTAAGGTGCTTCGATCGATTTGTCAGTCTGTTAGGCTTCGTCGCGTGACGTGCCTTGTGTCTGCTATCTGCAACACGGGCGTGTTTGCAACTGAACTCTATTCTTCTTTATAGATCTACATTTACTGAAACAACATTCTTCCGTATATTTACTTTTGTCGAGAAAAGTTATGAAAAGTAGTTTAGTTTACATACTTTACCTTCGGTGGTAAGAATGGCGAAAGTAGCGTTAAATGTAAAAGCTCAACAAATCGATCGAAAACCATCCGAAAATAAAGTGGCGAAAAATGTACATGGAGTGTCTTGTCTCTTGCTTTGTCAGAGACGTTTACGTACAATTATACGAACGAGAATCTTCTTGTGTCTGTTTATATAATCGCGATCTTTCCCACTGCAATAATGTCCAGACCTGTGTATACAACCGTGCTCTAGAGTTCCCTTACCATTTTAGTGTCATTCCCAACGTTACCGATTCAGTACAGAATAAAATTGTAGCGATCATAGCGGTGGAAATTAAAATTAAATTTTAATATAAAGTTACAAATAGAGCATAGGACAGAACACCGTAGACGCGTAAACGAAGTTTGGAATTATATACTTTGATTAATATGTTAATATGTACTTATATGTTCATTCTCAAACGATCTTCCAAACCAATGATTTTAAATAGAATACATCACGCTCTTAATTTTTTCGAGCTTTTATGTATTCTGACTGCCAAAACAATTTTTGGTTTTCGAAACTATAAATGATTTGCTTTTTTTCCTACTCATAAAAATGTAAGTTTCTTAAATAATTATGTATTTAATGCAAAAAGTTGCTCCTATTCTTCACAAATTATGAATTACCAAATACAGTTTTATTTTGTAGCTTGTCAAATGAAAATTTCTTTTTAACTTGGACATAAACTATCAGTTTGTTTGAAATTTATTTAGCAACATGTCAAGCTTCTACACACAAGTTGCTTGAAAATCGATGCCAAAAAGAACTAGTACGTTTCACCCTCCGTCTTAAATCGTTATGCAATTTGAATTCAATAAACTTTGTAAGTAATACTACCGAGCCACTTCAAATTTTAAGAAATAGATTACCTCTTCAGATTTTTAAACATAATATTTCGTATATTTATCCATTTTTAGCGTTTTCGATAAAAACGGTTTAAAAAATTCAACGCTACTTTACAATTAAGTAAATACTTCTTGCATTGCATTTATCTTTCTCAATGCTATTATAAAATTGGTTACAATTCTAAATCAATACCATCGACATCCGTACGCAAATTATAATACTATATCATTATAATTCATTAATAGCTACTTATAAATCAGCATTCCCAACCAGTGTGCTCCCAATTCCACCAGAGATTGTCCTGGTGGTGCTGGCAGCCCAGCAGCCTCGTGAACGTTCTTTCCTTTGGCGAGTCATCGATGTTAATCGGACATCCTTAGACATAACCATTCTCACCCCGCTGCAATTACTTGGCCAACCATAAACAAATTATTACGGGTAATTATCTATGTCAGCGAGTACAAAATCGTAACACCGAAGCTGTAGCGCCTGATATTTCTCATAGACAATTAGTTCGACCATTTCGCGGAGAGACACGATCACGAAGTAGCGTGCCAACATAAATTCCCATTATGATTTGATAATCAACGTCATGAGTCAGTCGATCTCCTATTTCGGTTAGGATAATTCCAACAACTTTGTAGTAACAGGTTAAATTGAAGAGTAGTCAATGAACGGAAAACCAGTAAAGACATGGTGCCTGATCTAATTCGTTGATGACAATTTTGGAAAGGGAAAGGGAGGCCATTGCTTCCAATTGGATAAGAAAAAGGCTGATAGGTAAGGATAGGTGCTGGTCGCTCCCTATCAAAGATCGCCAGTGAGTGGCATTGTACTTGAAATGACGGGCCTCTTTACGATGCTAACGGAGGTTCTTACGGTTACCATGTGCACCAACTTGTCTGCACCAGGACGAAGCTCGATGATGCGGTCCAGGAGCCACCTGAACGGTAATGTCTCGGTGATAGTTAAACAAAGATCGCCGACGCAGGGCGGTAACCGAGGAGTAGACTTTTGTCACATCCGCAGTTGATTTAGGTATTCCTGCCACCATCGCTTCCAGAAGCGTTGCAATTTCTGTCGAACGAATTGTCACCGAGAGTGTCGTGGCAGCGTCATGTCGACCAACACTGACTCCGAGATGGTGCGACAAGTCCTCGGGATTGTCCGAGAATGCGTAAAGTGGCAGTGCGTTCATGCAAGCTTGCACTTGCCTCAGGAGCATCGTCATCTGTTCGAAGGTAACCGAAGGGTCATTCAGCACCCAGGAGGATGATACCTCACCGATTTGACAGTTGCTTCCCATAAACCGCCAAAACGACGTGCACCCTGTGCGATGAATTCCCATCTTGAAATTGAGACAGTGAGTTCGTGCGCGAAGATTGAACTCTCCTCTCGGAGGAAGCTGAGAAGAGGCATCGCAACTCCACATCCGAGCTGATCAAGCTAGTTCCGCAGTCACTTGCAAGCATAGCATAGAGTCCCCATAGTCTAGTAAACCGCCTAAACGTAGCGGGGAAGGCATCGGCCAAGAAATTAGGAGCCGTTTCAAGATGGATGACACAAGTCTTGCAACATATAAAAACTGCGGTATACCTTTTCTGTAGTTCGAGGGTACAAAAGTCTGGCGTAGTCGATACCGCTATGCAAGAATGTACGCGAGGATGTAAACTCTGCTTATGGGAGCTCACCCACATCTCACGTTATCGCCATCATATGCGACGAGTCGGAGGGATTCCAGCGTCATTTAAGCTCTTCCATACAGTGCGCGTTGATGACGATGCTCGATCTATAGTCCCTAAAGTAGCGCTCTGGGCAGGATGATGCAAAGTTATCCGTCTTAACTTAGCAGCGAGTGTTTCAAGCGGCCGCCCACTCGCAGGATTGCATTGAATTTAAAGTGCGCAGTCCATGATTTCGCTTTGCTGGAGCTTGGCAACGTCAATGGTCTCGGCTCCAGAGAGAATGTCATCGACATAGTCTCCCTTTGAAGAACCTCAATAGCCCGCGGATGCCGGTGCATCTTCATCCTTCGCTAATTGGTCCCGCTTGAAATTGGTAGAATATGAATCTCCGAGCGGAGAGTAATGCTTCTTGAATGAGAGACGCACTACGTAATAACCGCTCTCTCGTCGCCCAACAGTGGAATGGTAAAAGTCTTCACGTTGCTGCTTCATCTCGGATAAGAGACGGATATTGGTGTTACTTGCTTCTGTTCCTCAACATGTCTTACTACTGAAAAGAGGTCGTTCTCCAAGCAAGTGCGGATAGTATATCCGGTGTGTTGGGCGTGTGTTGTGTATGACACCCTGGACTGTGTAAGATCCAGGCGATAATGGTCCGCTGTATCACTGAGACATGTACCCCTCGCTTATGTTCACCGTGCAAGAAGATCGTGGGATATACGCTCGCGCCTAGTAACACCTGAATTCCTTCTGAAGAGGCGAAGTTGCGGGTATGACCACAAGATCATAGTGTACCGAGGTCGTATGCCATCAATCTCGGCACAATGTGCCCTCACTCGGCAACCTGTGGAAGAGTCGATGCAGGAGGAAACTTGCAGTGTTGCCTTACTTCGAGTAGTGACTGTGACCTTATTCATCTGCTCTCAGCGTAGTTCACACCTTCTGCTGAAACTGAAGAAACTGGATTAGTACTTTCATGACGAGCGAGACCTGTAAGCAGACCTCCATAAGGGCACACACCGTGTAGGTGTTCAGCCCTTTTACGTTCTGGTGAGCCGAGCTATCAAAGAGTACCGCGGAGCGCTAAGGATTCGTGGTACTCTTGGTGTACGGCGTGGTCTGAGTAATATACATACTCTAGGAACCTGATTGCGCGTCGAATTTTCTCATGGTGTCATGAAATAACATACGGTGCCTTCCGTTAGTACCATCTCGTGGATTGGTAGCTGGATATTGCATGTTGCCCCAGGCAGCTGATGCATAATTGCTCGCTCCCGAGTTCGACACCGAGTTCGCCGTAAAGTTCGCAAACACAATTTTTTAAGTCGACTTTGCGAGTCGACCCAAACATTTCACTGCTGCGCGAATGCGAGTGCGAAGTCAGCCGGCATCAATACGATCTTTAAAGAGAAGTTAATCACAAAAATTAGATTTTACCGACAGGAATGGATTATGCAATGAACTAAGAAAACTAGCCTCGTAATAAGCGCCAGATTATCCAAACAATAAGTCCAACGATTTTGTCGGAAGTTAAGGATCTGATCATTCAATCGTAGATTTAGATCGGATTATAACATATACAATGTATTTAATATATATTGACGGTATATATATATATATTGAAGGTCGCGGTGGGCAAGAGACCCAAGAAAGGGGAGCCGACCTACGCGGAGATGCGCCGTAAGCCGGTCGCCAACGAGGAGACGGACAGAGAGAGGAGCGACGATTCGGAGGGCTGGAGTACGGTGATCGGAAGAAGGAGGGAAAGGAGGGGCCCCAGGGGTTGCCACGGTGTACGTCCCAACGAAAGGGGGGGAGAGAGCAAGCGGCAAAGGGCCGGTAAAGGAATAAAGCGGAGTTGGAGAAAGAGTTCCGTTATGGATTGACACCTTGCTTCATGCCATTACTATTTATTCCACCAATTTTCGAGTCGTGGAAAGAAGACGGCGCGGGGCTGTTTCAAGTACATG
>JACXIT010000174.1:191044-217714 GCA_014737525.1 Bombus difficillimus
GTGCCGAGAAATTGAAGATTTTTCTCTGTTCGAGGGACCACTTTCACAGGGAGCAATACGGATTCAGGAGGCGCAGGAGTTAGAAGCGCTGGGTAGAGTGTGCGGGATCGCGGATCTATGCCGGAAGAGAGGATTGGTGTGCGTCTTGGTCGCTCTGAACGTGAAGAACGCGTTCAACACGCTTAGTTGGAGGAGGATCCTCGCGGAGGCCAGAGAGAGACGCTTACCGGATCAGTTGCTACGGGTGCTGGAAGACTATCTGTCGGACAGAAGCGTAGTGGTGCACTGCCGGGACGGCACGGTGAGGAGAAGCGTGTACGCGGGATTGCCTCAGGGGTCGGTACTGGGTCCGCTGTTGTGGAACCTGGTGTACGACGGACTCCTCAAGGCGTTGGACCCGGTCAAGGACGTGGACGCGATCGCGTTCGCGGACGACTTGGCCCTGGTGATCACCGCGAGGGAATCGCAGGACATCGGGGACAGAGTGCGCGAAACGGTGTAGCTGGTCACGGACTGGTACCAGGATACGGGGCTGAGTCTGGCGCGGGAAAAGACAGAAAGTGTTAATTACTATCCCGTTGACCGCGGATTCGTTATCGAACCTAAGCTCGTTGCCACCAATGTATAAGCTACATTTTGAATTGTCAATTATCCATATAAACTTGAGTACACAAAGTTAAAACTACGTAAGAGTGTAGTTTTTACTTTTAAGAAGCGTAAAATTCACCCGCAAATATTTATTAGTTTTTGCAAAAAGTATTTAGCAACTGAGACAGTGTGTCTTAATTTCTACAATTTTTGGAATTCACACCGCAATTAGCGGTGGCTTCATCTATTCTTGAAGAATTGCACTATCATGTGCAACTTGAAACCAATCAATTTTGTACTTGTAAACTTTTCAAAAATGATGCCAAAACTTGCATACCATCCTTTGTCATAAATAAATGTAATAGCATCTGCAATTTTAATCAGTTTGAATTTCCACGTAGGCCATTGGAAAGTTAACGTTTCCCTATGAATTGAAAGAAAATTTTTCCTTCTACACCAATTAGGAGTCAAAATAAATTTTTTGGGGAAAAATCGCTACAGCCTCAATTTTCAATAGCAACAGCTAAGAAAATACAGTATACGGAAATATAGTCGAACTGATAACAGAAATAGTTTCAATCATATCGAACCAAACATGAGCCAATAAAAATCTGATAAAGTCGAGATATATATGTTCCGATCACATGGTGTAGGGTCACGACCTCAATCCATGACCGGATCATTGCCCAGCACATTGAGCTCCGTCGACTTCGTTTCAGTGCCCTGGAAAAATCATCTTCCGCCAAGTATGCAACGGGCCCTAGACGTCGTGAAGAAAATGGATGCAAAGGCCTTGAGTGAAATGGCTGACCGGATCCACGAGATATGGCTCGAAACAGGACGAATAGCCGTGTTCAGCGCAGCGCGAACGACGGCGGTCAGCAAATAATCGAACCGTGCCTCAGACACGCTGCACGACCGGGTCAGTCGATTGGAAGAGCAATCTGGCGCGCTGACTCTCGACAGTCGGCCAAGGTCACCCTCGGAACGTCACAGATTGCGGTCGAGAGAATGACTGAAGCAGCCTGGCCTATGCTACCGTCATGGAACTCTCAATGACTGCGCGAATAAGTGCCATTACCCCTGCAACTGGAACCAGAACCAGGGAAACACGACACAGCCGTCCGTGATCACGACGTACGACATCAAGCGTGATGGTGGCTCAATTATGTGAAAGATACTGTTTGGGAGTTTTCCTTCCTTGTGTTCACGGGCGCCGCGCGATGCACATTCCCGCGAAAAAAAGTACCCGGACATGCTATCCGGGTGAAAGACAAATATTTTTATATGATTGCAGCCAACGGGGCGGTGATCAATACGTATGGGCCAATCTCGATATACCTGAATCTCAGATGTAAATGGTAGTTCGAATGGCAAATTATGGTGGCAGACGTTATCTCGCCGGTGATCGGTATGGACTTCCTACACTATCAAGGGTTTCTGGTAGACAAAATAAACAAATGGCTCTTAAAACCGACCGAACCTACGAATTACTCTAATACGCACGTCACTGGGGACTCGACGTACCACAAGAGTCGAATCCACCTACCAACACCTTCGCCGAAATTTCGGACCTGACGCGTTCGTCTATTTCGGACGGATTTTCGGAAGGCCCTGGAAAGGGGAGCCGACCTACGCGGAGACGTGCGGTAGGCCGGTCGCCAACGTAGAGACGGACAGAGAGGGGAACGACGATTCGGAAGGCTGGAGTACGGTGATCGGAAGAAGGAGGAAAAGGAGGGGGCCCCAGAGGTTGCCACCCTCCGGTGTACGTCCCACGAAAGGAGGGAGAGAGCAGGCGGCAAAGGCCGGGTAATCGCGCGTAGGAGGAAAGAGGCGATCGTGATCAAAGGTCGGGATTGGCTGGTGACGTACAAAAGAGTAATGGCAGCAAGAAATACGATAGAGGGAGCAACGGGAATGAGGAGGACCAGGGCCGAACACATACTCATAGATTTCGACAGAACGATCGTAGTGAGCAAGGGGGCCGAGAAGCTCAATGTCGCCTTGTGCGACAGAACGGAAAACGAAGAACATCGATCCCCTTACCACCACGGAGGAGCTGATAACAGAAATAGTTTCAATCATATCGAACCAAACATGAGCCAATAAAAATCTGATAAAGTCGAGATATATATGTTCCGATCACATGGTGTAGGGTCACGACCTCAATCCATGACCGGATCATTGCCCAGCACATTGAGCTCCGTCGACTTCGTTTCAGTGCCCTGGAAAAATCATCTTCCGTCAAGTATGCAACGGGCCCTAGACGTCGTGAAGAAAATGGATGCAAAGACCTTGAGTGATATGGCTGACCGGATCCACGAGATGTGGCTCGAAACAGGACGAATAGCCGTGTTAATCGCAGCGCGAACGACGGCGGTCAGCAAACAATCGAACCGTGCCTCAGACACGCTGCACGACGGGGTCAGTCGATTGGAAGAGCAATCTGGCGCGCTGACTCTCGACAGTCGGCCAAGGTCACCAGATATCCGAATAAGATGATAAGTGAGGTCCTCACCAATAAAGCAATCGACCAAATTAAATATCAAAGAAAGAAACTGAGATTACTTGGTGAGGACGTGAGCCCTCAGGAGGCCACCCATGTGACAGAGGGAGGGTGCGATCTCGTCGATCCAGGCAATGCGCGTCTGGAAGCGCCTGGAGTCGATTATAATGAGTATGAGAGATGGAGGCTCCAATTGGAGCAAGCTATTGGGACGCAAACCGAGGTGCCACTTGTTTTAAGTTGGGTCCACCTCCGGTTGATGAATGTCTGGGTCAATGAATATCTCGAGACAACGCTCTATGGAGCTATAACTAATTTTAACAATGAGAAAACTGCAAACAAAATTATTAATAACATTAAAAGTCAGAAAACAGATAAAACTAAAAGAAAGAACAGGAATTGCAAAAAAAAGATACGCCTATGCGCGTTGCCAGGAGTTGTTCCAAGAGAATCCTAAGAGGTTGGCCGATGCAGTAATTAGTAATGATCAGGCCTTCCTTCGGCCGGCCAGGGAACCTCCTGAAGCCGCGGAAGTGAGGAGGCTCTATGAGGACTTATGGGGCCAGGCAGGTCTGTTTCAGGCCCCCGTCCCAGGAAGTAGTGCCTCCGAGCTGTCCTTATGCGAGATCTTCCCGCCAATTGCTGAGGATGAAGTGGCGGAGAAAATTAAGAGAATTAGGAAGAAGGCTGCGGCAGGACCAGATGGGTTTCAGAGAGATCATCTTCTGATTCCTGGCCTGCCTACCATCTTGGCAAAAGTTTATAATATATTATATTATTGTTCCTATTTCCCTTCCGCATGGAAGGTAAATAGAACAACATTAATACCAAAAGCGAATAAGCCTAGCAGCCAAGTCGAGAATTGGAGGCCTATAACTATAGGTCCCATTCTCGGCTGTATTTTCTCCTCCATTCTTGACGAGAGGATCAGGAGGGGTATCGTGTTGAATCCAAGGCAGAAAGGATTCACCGCCGAGAGCGGTTGTAAAATAAACATAGACCTGTTGAGCGCTGCCTTGGATTATAGCAAGAGAGAGAATGGCGGGGTGTTCACAATAGTGGATATCTCCAAGGCCTTCGACACGGTGCCCCATTCGGCGATTAAGCCCTGTCTGGCGAAGAAAGGCGTGCCGGCCCCCATCATCGACATTATTACGAAAATGTATCTTGATCTGAAAACAACAATAAAGGCTAAAAATAATGTGGGAGTCGAGATTACGATCCTTAGGGGAGTAAAGCAGGGGGACCCTCTGTCACCGCTGCTGTTTAATTTGTGTCTGGAACCACTGCTGGAGGCAGTCGAAAGGCAAACCAGTGGCATTAACATAAGCAGTACAAGAAAAATTCCTGTCCTGGCTTTCGCTGACGATGTGGTGTTGCTTGGCGCGGACATCGGGGAAGCACAATGCCAAGTGGATATGCTCGAGCGGTGCCTAAAAGAACTTGGTATGTCCATCTCGAGGGAAAAGAGCCAAACGTTCCAGATCGTCTCCAAGAGGGACACCTGGTTCGTCCAAGACCCAAAGATTAGACTCGGGGAGAACATCATCCCAACTGTTGATCCCTCGGAGGCATTCAGGTATCTGGGTGCCAAAGTAGGACCGTGGAAGGGCGTCCACTGTGGCATAATAGTTCCCGAGCTTCTGGGGGTGGTGAGGAGAGTCAGAAAGCTCTCGCTCAAGCCATGCCAGAAGCTCGAGTTAATCGTCAAATACATCTTTCCCCGATACATCTACCACCTGCTCGTGAGCCCGCCAAGCGATAGTGTTCTAAAATTGCTGGACAGCGAAGTCAGGCAGGAGGTCAAGGCAATCCTTCATCTCATGCCATCTACCGCCACTGGTTATTTCTACGCCCCTAAATCTTGGGGGGGGGGGGGCTAGGGTTGCCGAGATTTGAACATATCGTCAAACTCGGAACACTCAAATCCGCATTAAAAATCAAAAGTTCGACTGACCCAGCGGTCTCCAGCCTCATCAATGAACAAACCGAGGGCAAGTTGAAGAAAATTGTCAACTCGCTAAGGATCAATTGGCCAGCCTCTATAGAGGACGTAGAAAGGGCCAGAAAGAGGCTAAAAGCCACTCATATTAGACAATGGGCCGAATTGAGAAGTCAGGGACAGGGTGTTTTTGGAATCGTACTGGCAACGCGTGGCTTGAGGAATATAGCCTGCTCAGGCCATCAAGGTACATCGATGCCCTTAGACTTAGGACCAATACCTTTGGTACGAGATCTGTACTGGCACGGGCCGACCGAAACATAGATGTAGCCTGTAGAAGGTGTCGAGCCCAGCCTGAGACCCTTGGACATATACTCGGGCTGTGTCAGTACACCAAGGGCCTAAGGATTAAGAGGCACGATGCAGTTAAACAGACCCTCGCCGACTGTTTGAGTAAAAGAAATGAGGTGTTCGTCGAGCCTACGCTCAAAGTGGAAGGCAATTTATTCAAGCCCGACCTCGTAATTAAAAACGAGGAAAGGGTACTCATAGTCGACGTTACTGTCCGCTATGAGAATAAGGATTACCTCTCCCGAGCAGAGAAAGAGAAGGCCGACAAGTATCAACCTTGCCTCCAACACCTTAAGGCTAAGTTTAACGTCGGCAGGGGGGAAGTTATACCTGTGGTCTTGGGCAGTCGTGGTGCTGTAACACCCAAAACTGAGTTGAACCTCAGGCGGATGGGTATCAGCAGCCAAATCATCAAAACGATGGCTGTTAATGTTTTAAGAAGCTCCATAGAGCTCTGCAATATATTTTTAGATAATTAATAAGCACGACGGCGACCCAGAGTTTCATTAAGTTTTATTATGTGTTATTTATTTATTTATTTATTTATTGAGGAAGCAAATTGTAAACATGAATTTATTACTAATTATTTATTATATATACATGTGGTGTCTATATTTATTTAATTTGCCGTAATGATTTCATTACATGGCAGATGATTAATTTTAAATTCCCTACGAGGGGGATTCCCTCGGAAGTATGGGGCCTCAATTTGGGGCCTCACAGATTATAGTGAGCAAAGGGGCCGAGAAGCTCAATGTCGCCTTGTGCGACAGGACGGAAAACGAAGAACATCGATCCCCTTACCACCCCGGAGGAGCTGATAACAGAAATAGTTTCAATCATATCGAACCAAACATGAGCCAATAAAAATCTGATAAAGTCGAGATATATATGTTCCGATCACATGGTGTAGGGTCACGACCTCAATCCATGACCGGATCATAGCCCAGCACATTGAGCTCCGTCGACTCCGTTTCAGTGCCCTGGAAAAATCATCTTCCGTTAAGTATGCAACGGGCCCTAGACGTCGTGAAGAAAATGGATGCAAAGACCTTGAGTGATATGGCTGACCGGATCCACGAGATGTGGCTCGAAACAGGACGAATAGCCGTGTTAATCGCAGCGCGAACGACGGCGGTCAGCAAACAATCGAACCGTGCCTCAGACACGCTGCACGACGGGGTCAGTCGATTGGAAGAGCAATCTGGCGCGCTGACTCTCGACAGTCGGCCAAGGTCACCCTCGGAACGTCACAGATTGCGGTCGAGAGAATGACTGAAGCAGCCTGGCCTATGCTACCGTCATGGAATTCTCAGTGACTGCGCGAATAAGTGCCATTACCCCTGCAACTGGAACCAGCACCAGGGAAACGCGACACAGCCGTCCGTGATCACGACATGCAACACCAACCGTGATGGTGGCTCAATTATGTGAAAGATTCTGTTTGGGAGTTCTCCTTCCTCGTATACACGGGCGCCGCGCGATGCACATTCCCGCGAAAAAAAGTACCCGGATATGCTATCCGGGTGAAAGACAAACATCTTTATATGATTGCGGCCAACGGAGAAATAATCAGTACGAATGGGCCAATCTCGATATACCTGAATCTCAGATATAAATGGTAGTTCGAATGGCAAATTATGGTGGCAGACGTTATCTCGCCGGTGATCGGTATGGACTTCCTACACTATCAAGGGTTTCTGGTAGACAAAATAAACAAATGGCTCTTAAAACCGACCGAACCTACGAATTACTCTAACACGCACGTCACTGGGGACTCGACGTACCACAAGAGTCGAATCCACCTACCAACACCTTCGCCGAAATTTCGGACCTGACGTGTTCGTCTATTTCGGACGGATATTCGGAAGGCCCTAGAAAGGTGAGCCGACCTACGCGGAGATGTGCGGTAAGCCGGTCGCCAACGTAGAGACGGACAGAGAGGGGAATGACGATTCGGAAGGCTCGAGTACGGTAATTGGAAGAAGGAGGGAAAGGAAGGGGCCCCAGGGGTTGCCACCCTCCGGTGTACGTCCCAACGAAAGGAGAGAGAGAGCAGGCGGCAAAGGTCCGGTAATCGCGAGTAGGAGGAAAGAGGCGATCGTGATCAAAGGTCGGGATTGGCTGGTGACGTACAAAAGAGTAATGACAGCAAGAAATACGATAGAGGGAGCAACGAGAATGAGGAGGACCAGGGCCGAACACATACTCATAGATTTCGACAGAACGATCGTAGTGAGCAAGGGGGCCGAGAAGCTCAATGTCGCCTTGTGCGACAGAACGGAAAACGAAGAACATCGATCCCCTTACCACCACGGAGGAGCTGATAACAGAAATAGTTTCAATCATATCGAACCAAAAATGAGCCAATAAAAATCTGATAAAGTCGAGATATATATGTTCCGGTCACATGGTGTAGGGTCACGACCTCAATCCATGACCGGATCATAGCGCAGCACATTGAGCTCCGTCGACTTCGTTTCAGTGCCCTGGAAAAATCATCTTCCGTCAAGTATGCAACGGGCTCTAGACGTTGTGAAGAAAATGGATGCAAAGGCCTTGAGTGATATGGCTGACCGGATCCACGAGATGTGGCTCGAAACAGGACGAATAGCCGTGTTAATCGCAGCGCGAACGACGGCGGTCAGCAAACAATCGAACCGTGCCTCAGACACGCTGCACGACGGGGTCAGTTGATTGGAAGAGCAATCTGGCGCGCTGACTCTCGACAGTCGGCCAAGGTCACCCTCGGAACGTCACAGATTCCGGTCGAGAGAATGACTGAAGCAGCCTGGCCTATGCTACCGTCATGGAATTCTCAGTGACTGCGCGAATAAGTGCCATTACCCCTGCAACTGGAACCAGAACCAGGGAAACGCGACACAGCCGTCCATGATCACGACGTGCAACACCAACCGTGATGGTGGCTCAATTATGTGAAAGATTCTGTTTGGGAGTTCTCCTTCCTCGTATACACGGGCGCCGCGCGATGCACATTCCCGCGAAAAAAAGTACCCGGATATGCTATCCGGGTGAAAGACAAACATCTTTATATGATTGCGGCCAACGGAGCAATAATCAGTACGAATGGGCCAATCTCGAAATACCTGAATCTCAGATATAAATGGTAGTTCGAATGGCAAATTATGGTGGCCGACGTTATCTCGCCGGTGATCGGTATGGACTTCCTACACTATCAAGGGTTTCTGGTAGACAAAATAAACAAATGGCTCTTAAAACCGACCGAACCTACGAAATACTCTAACACGCACGTCATTGGGAACTCGACGTACCACAAGAGTCGAATCCACCTACCAACACCTTCGCCGAAATTTCGGACCTGACGCGTCCGTCTGTTTTCGGACGGATTTTCGGAAGGAAGACTTCTGCGTGACGCGGAACACCACTCCAGTGCCTCGTTCGGACCTCTCGCCCTTATCAAACCTGAACGCGTCGATGTCAACCCTCTGAAGCGGGGAATGCAGAATTCAAGATGACGATAGAGCGAGGGCAATTTTACCCTTTAAATTAGATAATGATTACCTTGGTACTAGGGGTATACAAAAAATGCTTTTGACGAGTGTACTCATCATGCGTAAAAAGTAGTTTGCAGTTTTAATCGTAATTTCAGTGAAAAGTGAAACATATTCTTAAATTGTAAGATGTTTCTGTGGTGACACATGAGTCATAGGTCGAGGCAAAGCAGGAGCGACTCTTGTTGTTGTTGTGCCTCAGTACATTGACACCACCTCGATACACGAAAATAATAATAGCCGGCAAAAACACCTCCGGCAAAAACAATGTCACCGTTGAGGGCAACCGTTGACACAAGTCGGATTTGAATTTTCGGACTTCTCCCGAGCAGTACAAAATAGCAGACACGCTCGCGAACGAGTTAGTGAGTTAGCATTTTAGAGCAAAGCAAGTATCGGCACGTATTTTCTATGTGTATTTAATTTATTCAAAATATAATCGACGGTTGCTACAGCAAGCTACTGAGTCTTCTGTTTTATTACACATCCAACCAAAGCTGTCCTAAACCTAACACGATCCGCTACATTTCGAATATTTGGATGCCAAGATGAAATAAAACGAACAAAAAAATATAAATAATTACTATGAAAAAACTTTATATAGAGTGCAGAAAGTAGTTTTCTTCTTGTGGTCATCACTGAAGCCATGACGAATTTACATAAATATCGGACTGCGGTATTGCGATCCACTCTGATCGCAGCTCGATAATTGCAGCTAATAAACACTTAGCAGTCTTCTACCTGTGTCTCCCCCCCCCCCCCCCCCACCGAGCAGGCGGCCCGATGCGTTGGGGGAGGGCCAGTTAGACGAGACGCGTGGGGGCGGTGGCGCTCCGAAATCCGTTAGATCGGTCCTGCCAAACTGGGAGACTTGGAGAGACCGCGAAGGGCTTCCACTGTCCTTCCGGATGACGTGGGTGCTAGCAGGACATGGGGATTTCTAGGAAGAGTTACCTGAAGAAAATTGGAAGAGAGGTGACGAGCACCTGTCACCACTGCTGTGAGGGCGAAGGCACCGCCCAGCACACGATAGAATTTTGTCCGGCGTGGGAGGCCCCAAGTCGTATTCTACGGTCAACGATCGACGAAAGATTTAGACTTCTCATCAGTTATGAAAGCGATGTTGAGGGGGCGACAAGAGCTCCTCGCAGTACGCTTATATTGAGAAGGCGTAATGCTTGCAAAGGAACGAACAGAGCGGGAGAGGGTGAGAACATCCCACCCTTGCAGGATTCCGCGCCGAAGGATGGCCCTACACCGTCCTAAGTGGTCATAGAGGCCGACACGCCGAGGAGGATCTGAATCTTCTCAGACTTGCACGACGGCCCAGGGGATAGCGTTGAGAGGAGTGGTCTCTCCCAATGTCCGAACTAACCAAGGAACGACTCCCTCAGACAGGAGAAGACACAGAAATTCTGCCGCGATAATTCAAAATGGGTCCCGGGCATCCCAGCTGAGCGTCAATCGGTATAGTCCGACACTACCCCACCGCGTGGGGAATCCTATGAGGATTTTCCCACGTATAAAAAGAAAAAGTATATTGTATGTCAGACAACTCTTTTCTTAATTTTTTGAATTATATAACCTTAGACAAATGTGTAAAACTGTTTCTTTAATATCGTAAAAAAAATATTGAATAGCACTAGAAATGGTAGAAACAGTACTAGGAAAATGTCTAAATGAAAAGTAATACTGAAATCGTATAAATATTATATTATCTTATATCAATATTATATCATATAGTATAAATCTTACCTCTGGTGTCTGATCTCTACTAAGTTACTTATTATAATATGATTTAAACAGGAAGCCACTAACAACGGTTACTTAATATGAACTTAATGCAGTGCTGTGATATAATTATCAGAATTAAATTGATTATTCGCAACTCAACTCACAACTTACAATTAACAACTCGACAACTTACAACTTACGGTTTGCCAAGACTCGACACAACTTATGAGTGCTTGTGCAATTCTCGACGACCGTAGTACGACTCTTCTTGGACCCGCTTGTACGACGCCTACCGCGAAGCGCGAAGCTCTCTGCAACGGGCTATCGGGGAGGCGAAGAAACGGGCCTGGGACAAACTCTTGGCCACCTTCGAATCCGACCCGTAGGGGCGTCCTTATACGCCTCGGACGCCTCATGCACCGGAGGCGATGTACCCTCAGTTCCTGGAGAGGGTCGTCGATACTGTTTCCCAGGGTAGGAGAGAAGGCGCGATTCTTAGGTTCCCCGTGCATTGCGGAGGACTGGAACCCGGAACTGGGGGTGTGAGAAGAAGAGTTGACGGAGGCCGTAGGGAGGATCGGAACGCGTAAAGTTCCGCGTCCCGACGTAGTCCCAGCCCGTCTATGCAGGCAGGGACGGATGAACCTTCTTCCGAAGTCGAGGCGATCTCCGGATTCACCCTCGGCTTTTAGGTCTGGCGTGTCTTCTGAATGAGACGGGCAAGTTACTCGAGAGAATAATAGCTGCTAGCCTGGAGGAGCACCTATCTCCTGGAGGAGGGTTATACTCGCCAATACGGTTCCCGATGGTGCGGTCTACGACCGATACTATCGTTCGGCTTCGCTCCCTCGTTGAGGAGGCCGAGCGACGGAGAGGGGTAGCTCTCTGTTGGCGGTGTCACTGGACATCGTGAACGCCTTCAACAGCTTGCCCTGGGGCAAGATGGAGGAGGCCCTGGAGTTCCGCCGCGTGTCTCCCTTATGTGGAAGGCATAGTTCGGGCATATCTCCGGGACCGAAGTATAATTATGTATCGGCCAGGGCGGAGGTATGATTAGGAGAACCGTAGTCTGTCTTAGGTCCACACTCCTCTGGTATTTTGCGTACGACGCAGTGCTTCGGACAACAATACCCCCGAAATCGGCACTAACGTGTTACGCAGATGACACGTTTTGTAGCAGGACAGATCACGGGATACCACCTGAGACTGGGCGATTGACGGTCGAGGTGGGAAATATCTGGCTCTCCTCCTCTACTGGGCTTTCGGTGTTCACTTCGAGCGCCTGGTGCCGTCCTGCAGCACCTGATAACGGATTGACTGTACGCCGGGGTGGTGGGTTCCAAGCTCCTTTACGGGGCTCTGATCTGGGCAGCGGACTTGATGACCAACCGTCGCAGCCTCCTGCTGGTCAGGAGGTTCCATAGGACGGTGGCCATCAGGGCGATGAGAGGATTCCGCACCATTGCGACGACGGCAGCGGCGGTGCTCGCGGGGTTTTCCCAGTTCGAGCTGCAGGCTCTAACAACATTCAGTACAACACTATCTTCAACACTGTTCGCAACTGACTAATGGCTGCCTTTAAACCACGGTTTCGGTATTCCTAGCACGCACATAGTTGCGAGTAACCCATGGTCAAGTACATGTTCCTTAATTATCCCGTGCCCCGATATTGTTGTTTGGCCGGCGTGCCTCAAGAGGAAGCCCAGCAAAATCCACGCTTCGTTGCTCCGCGCTTCGTGCAATACGCACGGCCGATCTCCGCAGCGAAAGGGTTAGTGATCGTTTTCTCCTTACTGTGACGTGAAATTTAATGTCTTTTGGCGACAACCAAACCTCGGTTCATAGATAGCGATCAAACGACATACGATTGTGTAGCGACTGTGGTAAAAATACGTGCCGGGTTGTGTATCAGAAAATAGATCCTTTACTTTTATGTGAAAACAGAATTAATTATATGTTGCACACAATTTTAGGAATCGGATGATGCAGTTTTTTGAGTAATGAATGACTTTTCCAGCAGATGTCTATATAATAATTTTTGCTAACTCTTTACACTTCTCACTCAATCACTTTCTTCGACCGTTTAAAGGGTTCCGCCAGGTGAATTTTCTTTTCTCTTGGAAAAAGGAAAACGACGTTTTTCTAGGCGCCCACGCGCCTTAGACTGGTTTCCATTTGTCACTTGATTTCGGCTTAAACTTTGGGAAGATGACTCGTGCGCTTTTACGGGAATCCAGCGTCGCAACAGTTGCAATAGTAAGCGTGTATGTTACACCATTCCCATGTTCGTATGTTCTCGCGAGCGCGGCTTACGAATTAAGTGGATAACCCTGTATATGCAGACTAATAAGTGGCGAGCTTCAGTCATTTTATTCGCTTATTCCAGCGCTATTTCCAATTTCATCGTTGATGGAAATAATGGAAAATGTATTTATTGTTAAACGAGCAATAAAAGTTTAAGTTACAATCGAAAATCGCAATTAGTTCACCACGAAAATACTTCTATCCACAAAAGAAAAAGTGATGAAACAGATACTACACTCAAAGCAGAAAATTTAGAACAAGTAACAAGTTCAAAAAAGGTGAATTTTATGCGGATTTAACAAGAGCAGTGGGTTGGAGCGACCATTTTCGGCGTATAGAGTAATTTTTACCCACAAACACCATCAATTAACGTCATCAAATTTAGAAACAATACCTGTATTTTACTGTAATTCTAAGTACAACGCACCAGAATAACTGTAAAACGTTTGTTCATACTAAATATGACACTTAACATTTAATACAATACCTACTTAATATCGTACATATTTGCATATTTCATGTGCATATCCGCACATTTTTCTGCATAAACGTCATATGCTTTTTGTATATTTATTACGGACGACTATTTACTAAACCAATAAATATTTGTGGATAAATTTTGAACACCTTTTCAGTATGACAAAAACTATATTCTCACAAAGTTCCAACTTTGTTGATACTACATATGACACTTAACATTTAATAATAAACGTCATATGATTTTTGTATATTTATCATGGATAACTATCTACCAAACTAATAAACATTTGTGAATAAATTTTGAACACCTTTTCAGTATGACAAAAACTATATTCTCACAAAGTTCCAACTTTGTTGATATTAAATATGACACTTAACATTTAATAATAAACGTCATATGCTTTTTGCATATTTATTACCGATGACGTTCACTGTACTAATAAACATTTGTGGATAAATTTTGAACACCTTTTCAGTATGACAAAAACTATATTCTCACAAAGTTCCAACTTTGTTGATATTAAATATGACACTTAACATTTAATAATAAACGTCATATGCTTTTTGCATATTTATTACCGATGACGTTCACTGTACTAATAAACATTTGTGGATAAATTTTGAACACCTTTTCAGTATGACAANGAACTATATTCTCACAAAGTTCCAACTTTGTTGATACTAAATATGACACTTAATATTTAATAAAATGTCTACTTAATATCGTACATATTTGCATACTTTTTCTGCATGTTAGCATATTTTTCGTGCATAAACGTCATATGCTTTTTATATATTTATCACCGAAGACGTTCATGGTATTAATAAATATTTGTGGATAAATTTTGAACACTTTTTCAAAATGACAAAAACTATATTCTCACAAAGCTTCAACTTCGTATATTATGTTTCAGATAAAAAATATGACAATTAAAAATAGTGCGATTTTCGATTGTTTTCATTTATTTATGACGCCTCGTTTGATACGTATTTTTAATACGCACGATTTTTATTCGAAACTTTTTATGGTTCGCTTATTAGGTTCGTTGTTACATGCAAAAAATTTGGAGATTGTCTACATAGCCCGCGCAAGAAAACTTGAGTGACAAACGTGTAGGTTTTGTTGCTGAATATAATTTTCTGTAAATTCGTGCAAGAAATTTTCCGAGATACCATTTAACGTTGCGTAAAAGGCTAATTTGACTGGAATATTTCCGTATGCCACGCCACGCGCGGAACAAGTGGCGCGGGACTAATAGCTGAGTAGTCGTTAGCGCATTTTGATGTTTATAACTTGACGGGGCATGGCGGAATCGATGTAAAGAAAGAGATTGGAAGTTAACAGAGCAGATAATATCAAGATTGGAAGCAGCAGAAGAGTTTAAATACTGACACAAGATGCAGAAAGCAAATGTGAGAACGTGGTAGATACCGCAAACAGAACACTTCTGTGGGTACAGGGACGCGAAGGAGTCTAGGCTTCGTCGTGGCATGGTCGCCGCAATAATGGGAATCGTACAGGATACCAAAGGGGAAAATGAATGCAGCAGCGCAAAATCAAGAGAAACGCCTCACCCTAGCACAGAGCGCATTAAAAGCAGAGAAAAGTATATTACTAATAGACAAAATAGAAATGGAAACCAAAAGGGAAAATAGATAAATGAATAAAATGCAATTTATTAAAGCCATCAAAATAGATACCCTTATTATTGCAAAGAGAAACGCCTCGCCCCAACACAGGGCGCATTAAAAGGAGAGAAAAGTATATTACTAATAGACAAAATAGAAATGGAAACCAAAAGGGAAAATAGATAAATGAATAAAATGCAATTTATTAAAGCCATTAAAAGTGAACCTAGATACCCTTATTATTGCAAAGAGAAACGCCTCACCCCAACACAGGGCGCATTAAAAGGAGAGAAAAGTATATTACTAATAGACAAAATAGAAATGGAAACCAAAAGGGAAAATAGACAAATGAATAAAATGCAATTTATTAAAGCCATCAAAAGTGAACCTAGATACCCTTATTATTGCAAAGGATATGTAACATGCCAGATAACAAGGTAAACAAGCTAATATCAAACTACCAAAAGAAGTTCACAACATAATATGGATTGCAATCGAACTAAAACTCTATGGAAGAAACACAGCTGAAATTAAATTCGAAAATGCTAAACAGGCCAACGTGTTCGCACAGAATCAATCTCTTCGAAATAGAGAAATACGAACCGATATCTTAAAATATAGACTGCAGAGAAGAGGCATCCTCAGGAGTCATTTGGACGTCGTAGCCTTCGTTGATGACTTGGCCCTGGTCATCGCAATGAAGAAAGCTACAAGACAGCGACAGGGTACGGGGTGGTCGTACATGGAAGTCGTCACGGAATGGTGTGCGAACACGGGTCTTTATCTGGCACAAGAGAAGACCGAGATTACACTGCTGTCGGGGAATCGCGCTCCAAAAGTTTGTAACCTTGACATCGGGACCAATTGGAAATAAGAACCAAGAACACGATCAAATATCTAGGTATGTTATTTTATTATTTATATATATATTATTATATATATTTGTGGTGACACATGAGTCAGAGGTCGAGGCGAAGCAAGAGCGACTCATGTTGTTGTTTAGCCTCGGGGTATTGACATCGCCTCGACACTCGAAATTAATAATAGAACACCTCCGGCAAAAACAATGTCGCCGTCGAGAGCAACCGTCGATACCAAGTCGAATTTGAATTTTCAGATTTCCCCCCGACCAGTATAAATTAGCGAACACGCTCGCGAGCCAGTTAGTTATTACCAGCGAGTCAGTTATCTACAGTTATCTTTAGCGTAAGCGTTATCGAGATATCGTCCTAGCATTAACGGCGAGTATTTATTGTATTCGACTATCCAGTCTGTTGTAATCGATTATTTATATATTTATATATTTAATTTATTCCGAATACATTTTGCCTATGAAGTCATAACTTATTATATTATATATTATTAGAGTCACACGAAATATGCCAACAAATAGTCAAAGAAATATTGAAAAAAAGATTAGAAGAAAATGTTAATTTCCAAATCATAGCTTCAACCAAACATTATAAATAAATGTACAACATATTTAATTAAAAATAAAAGGCATTTACGTGTAAATTTAATATTTCATAAAAATGGATATCAGAGAAAGTACAGGATTTTACGATTTATGTGTGAATGTACCAGGAAATGAAACACAAAATTTATATCCTATTTTATCAAAATTATGTGAATATTGATTCAAAACAGTAGCAATAAATAATAATATAAATGAAAGTGCACTTGGAACAGAGCAAAAAAGAAAAAAAAGGGTGGTGATAGTGAAACATCACAGGATATTGTTCTTGAAACAATCGACATTGGAAGCATAAAAAAAGAATTTGACGGAAGATTAAGAATTTTTAGTCGAATTACTTTCTTTTGTTCTGATTTTGCAAAAACGCGTATAGCGAATCATTGTTTCAGTTTAAAAAAATTCGATCTATATGCTTTTGCTCCAAAAACACAAAATTCTTTACAATTTGCATGTACTCAATTAAATGCAGATATAATTACATTAAGGTCAAATTCTACATCATTTAAACTTAATAAAAAACTATATGATCAAGCAATTGAAAGAGGAATACATTTTGAAATACAGTATGTAGATTTATTAAGTGTTGAATCCAGAAAAAATACTATCCATTATTCTCATCTGTTTCATACATACGGAAAGAGTAAGAATGTAATATTATCCAGTGGTGCCAGTGATATTAAGACAATACGAAATCCTTATGATCTTAAATAAATTTGGCATGTTTATTGGGTTTGAATGAAGTTCAAGCAAAAGCTTCAATATTACATCAGTGTAAAAGACTTCTGTTAAGAGCAGAGAGAAGTCGAGAGAGTAAGAGTTGCGTTGTCGAGAGACAGAATTGCTAGTGTAACCCTAAAATCTTTTATTCTGACATCACTTTATGCCACCGCCTCTAGATATCCTCCGGACAGCTGACGCATCTCCGCCCTGATAAGGGGCTTCCAAGAGTAACGTCCCCACCATCATCTTCATTGTTCTCGCCTGGTATACAAACTTCGAATATTGACGACCGAGTCAGTCTGAATTATAAGCCGATACTTAAATATTGTTATAATATTCTTGAAAAATAAAGTTTTTATATATATATTTATATATACATCATCGCGAGAGTTTTTTTTACGTGACATTTTTGACAATATTAGCAAATGGAAATACAACGCAGCCACTTGGTGTCACATCTTATTCGCTATTAAAATTTGCTCTTCGTCGTGGACGCGTACTTTCATGAAAAGCCGAACAAAAACAACGCCTTATAATTTGGCCAAACTTTTTAATAATGCACGTGTAAGGGTAGCTGCCATAATCATTTCCGATTGCAAATCTACAAGAATTTGATAATGATAATTTTATTACTACTGCTCGAATTTACGAAATACAAGAAAGAATTGTAGCGATTGAAGACAATGAATTACGAACCGAAGAAGTAGGCAATTGTATCAACTCTTCTTTAAAAGAATGGAATATTTTATCCCGTTCCAAAATATGAAATTGTCCTACTAACATCAACTTGTTCGAATACTACTGGAATCAAGAATAATGAAAAAATAATTCAACTTATATTTTAAATACATTTGGTTCTGTAGTTCTGTTTAATAAATATCACTCAATATTATTTTAACATGAATATTGTGTCTTCCATAAGTTACTTATCTTAACTTTAAGATTCAATTATAACACAATATTGAACAAATTTGTGCTTTCTTTAAACTCAAGGTAACTGAATTTCCTAGCACTGTACTCACATTAGACTAAAATTCATGTATGGAAAAATGGATGGAAATATTTTGCGTCTCTCGCTTGGTATTTACAATTGAATGTCACTCTTTAGACAAGTGATCGCGCTTCTGTTTTAGCTTCAAACTTTAGTTTTGTATTCTGTTTCTGTCCTAGTTTTCATGGAGCATTTCGTGTGTACAGCGATCATGGTCCGTCGATTAAAAGGCCAACTGATCGAGGATGGTGATAGTAATGCTGGTACAGAAATTTGTATGTCTGATGATGACACTCCGTTGTCCGAGAAATGGAGTAAGTTTCTTGAAGAAAGGAAATGGAAAATAAACACAACTACTAATAACTGTGAACCGCGTGTTCAAAATTATACAGACAATTCGTCGTGGAGTACAGAGAGCTGATGGATGTGTTTCCGGTATCTCTTCGAGTCTTGATAATCTTGTTCGATTTCTAGGTCCGTTTACGAGTCTTTACACCCTCTGCATACAGTCTGTGTTGCTTTGCATAGTATTCGTTACTTTGTGTTCCGCGCATCTTCCGAGCACAATCTCTTCTTCGCTCTTCTCTACATTTTGCTTATAACCGTCACTAGCTATATTGATGTGTCATATATCGATTCGTTTGGATGTATTGGGTCTTCCGATGTCTATCAATCATTCAATTTAACAGATTCATTCAGCAGATGTTATTTCTCTCTTGGGACCATGATAGCTTCAAAGAGGCAGATTTGCAAAGGATACTTTGTACCAACAGCTAATCCGATTACTCGCACGCCCAGTGGAGCGGTATCACACTCGGGATTCTCCTGTTTGGCTAGACACTCTCATTCATGGCAATCTGATAGACTCCTTATATGGTTCGACATCCACTGGCACTCTGGCGTCTCCTATGACTGATGTAAGTACAGACAAAGCGCTGCTCGACAGGCTTCGAGACATGTTTTATTCGAAATTTAGGAAACTGGAACGTCAGCTAAAGGTTTTCCAATCGAATTTCGAATTGTTAAACAATACCTTGATGAGCATCAACGGCAAAGTAGTCAAGTTAGGATTGACAAAAGTATAGAAAGTAATTTGGAATGCGATATCTTAGAGCAGGTAGATCAAAGGAACAGTACGTTCAAAAATCTTATCCTTTGGTTTGACTGAGAGTGATGCAATCTCTGACGCAACGTCGATCGAGAGTATTTTAAGTAGCATCCAACCTGATGCTCGTAACGTCGGTATTATCGTCCGTCACCTGTAGTAGACTTAGGCCTGTGTGTGTGCCAAATTTCCTATCATTGTTATTAGGAAACAAAGACAGATATCGGAGTTCTGTCAGAATTGTACAGGGTCAAGCTGTCAAACAACAGTCATTGCTGAATAATTTGAGAACCGAGTAGCATAAGATTGACGATCCTTCTAATACTTAATTCTTATGTTATATACCCGGCATGCGTAAAATTGGATTTAAAGATCCAGTGTTGTCATAGACAGCGAGCTATCTCAATAGTAGCGAACAACTATTCGAATTGCCGGTCTGTACTTAGCACCCATAGTTAATGATGATAATGATTTTATTATCTACAGTTTTTATTAATGATGATGATGAAGTAAGATTTTTGAAATAATTCATGCATCCAACTTGATCTCTGGGGCGTAGATCAACGGTGCCGTGCAAACTGAGCTACAACAAATTTTGCTTCGTGCGTTCCGCGTCCTATAATGTTTAATTATAGCCTGTGATGGAATTCCCTGCTTCTAATGTCTCGGGTGTGTGATTTAAATACCCACTTTACGTCTCTTAAACTTCTTACCTCACTTTCAATATATTGCAAGAGCATTTAAGAGCATTCAGCTCATTAGGCTACTTTTAGAATACGTTTTGTCAATTCGATTTCTGGACGAGATAACGTACAAGTCGCTGTTGGAGAGAGAGCAACACAGATTTCTCGGATTTTCCACTTTCAAATCGGCACGCTGGACCGCAACTACGCACTGTTCTTCTATAGTTTAAATTTGAAATGTTTTGAATCTCGTAGGATTATGGCGGACTAAGTCTGTCTTTTCAAATTGATTAATGGCTTCATACATTATCCGCGACTCTTGAAGTTGATTAATATCTTCGCACCTTCGAGATTTCGCACCGGCTCATTTTAACTAACTTTGGAAGATAGCAACGTAAGCTACACGTATATTTGTTACTACAATCAAACGTCACATTATGTGCCATTTATGAGTTGCCGCTACTACTAATCTGTTATAAGCGTGAAACACAGAGCGAGTTTGGCGTGACGTATAGTGTTTATCTGAAAAAGTAACGAAGAATACGCAATATCATTATTCGCAATCTTACAAACATTATATCCCTTTTTCTACCTCGTTCGATATTTTTCATTCTTAACTATTTACAAATTTTCTTCCACGTCGTAATTGAAAATTTATTAACGATCATCTTCTACAAAGCATCGAGTGCAAGAATGAAGAATAGAGAAGCAAATGAGATATGTACAGGTTCATGAATTTTGATTTCATGAAGATCTTGATAATTTTGTTGAAATTCGTTGTAATCATTTTTTGAAATTCTACAAAATTTACAATTCAGCTAGCGTATGGTAGCAGATAAACAATGGTAGCTGATCGTTACTTGACCGATGGTAATTTCTAAAAACACTATAAAGAACCTCGCTATACAGGGAGCTGTATGAACCATCAATCCGTTATCTCTACATTATATCTACTCAACCTCGTTAGTATTGCAACTATACAGTATTTTATTATTGAGCATTTGTCCAACTGATGGGACACCTAAGACATTTCACGTCATCGTTTCTCACGTGCCATAAAGGGTGTTGCCCTTAGTAGCATTTTAATTTTCCCTTGTACTGTACTTTTGATGGCTGCATATCGTTCCTCGATTTCTTATCTTCAATTTGGATTTTTTCTCAATTAATCCATGTAGTAATTTTACGGTTATTACATTAAAGTCATTGTAAACGTGATTTTCGCTTCTTGACTTTTGCCCGATAATCTGGAATAAGGTAAATATAGACAATCCCCACGAAAAATTACAGTTTTATTCGAGGAGGATCTGGTCCTTCTCAGACTTGCACGACGACCCAGAGGATAACGTTGAGAGGGGTGGTTCCTCCCAATGCCCGAACTAACCAAAGAACGACTGCCTCAGACAGGAGAAGACACAGAAATTCTCCGGCGGTACTTCAAAATGGGTTCTGGACATCCCAGCTAAGCGTCGAGCGATCCACCGGATTTTAATCGGTATAGTCCGACACTACCCCGCCGGTTCCAAGCGGGGGGGGCTGCCCCTGAGGATTTCCCCACATATAAAAAAAAAAGTTTTCTACCTGTGCAAGGCTAGTTTTGAGTAAGCTCAATCGCATTGTGCTAGCAGATTTTCTCAAGTTTTATAATTCCTTGCGGGATTTCCTCATAACATATTATCAGTTTGTATGAATGTATATGCGAGATTGATGAGAAAATATTTTTTCACCATCGAACAAAGTGATTAATCCGTATCAAACCGTCAGCTGATCTTATCAAGTACAGTATAGCACAATGAAAGAATTTCAAATGCGCAAACGTTACAAATTGTGCAGAAAAAGTTTGCAAAAAGCAATTTTCTCCTTTTAGTTCATTTTATCCCCAAAATGAATGAATACAGCAGTGACATTTTATTTTATTACGTCTCTTAAATTTCTTACCTCACTGTCAATATATTGCAAGGATCGTATAAGCGCTGTGCTGCGGAATTTAGGAGCATTCAGCCCATTAAGCTGTTTTAATATCGTTTGTTAGGCTGCTTTTAAAATACGTTTTGTCAATTCGATTTCCGGACGAGGTAACGTACAGGCCGCTGTTGGAGAGAGAGCAACGTAGATTTCTCGGATTTTCCACTTTCAAACCGGCACGGTGGACCACAATTACACACTGCAGTTCTATAGTTTAAATTCGAAATCTCTTGAATCTAGTAGGACTATGGCGGACTAAGTCTGTCTTTTTAAATTGATTAATTGCTTCATACATTATCCGCGACTCTTGAAGTTGATTAATACCTTCGCACCTTCGAGGTTTCGCACCGGCTCATTTTAACTAACTTTGGAAGATAACAACATAAGCTACATGTATATTTGTTACTACAATCAAACGTCACATTATGTGCCATTTATGAGTTGCCGCTACAACTAATCTGTTATAAGCGTGAACACAGACCGAGTTTGATGCGACGAATAGTGTTGTGCGGCAGTGTGTATTTTTCAACTTAGTTCGGTATTTTTCATTCTTAACTATTTACAAATTTTCTTCCACGTCGTAATTCAAAATTCATTAACGATCATCTTCTACAAAGCATCGAGTGCAAGAATGAAAAATAAAGAAGCAAACGAAATATGTACAGGTTCATGAATTTTGATTTCATGAAGATCTTGATAATTTTGTTGATACTCGTTGTAATCATTTTTTGAAATTCTACAAAATTTACAATTCAGCTAGCATATGGTACCAGATAAACGATGATAGCTGATCGATAATTGACCGATGTTAATTTCTAAAACCACTATAAAGACCTCGCTATACAAAGAGTTGTATGTTACCTCTACATTATATCTACTCAATCTTGTTAGTATTGCGACTATACAATATTTCATTATTGAGCATTTGTCCAACTGATGGGACACCTAAGACATTCCATGTCATGGTTTCTCAAGTACCATAGAGGGTGTTGCTCTTAATAGCATTTTAATTTTTCCTTGTACTGTACTTTTGATGGCTGTATATCGTTCCTCGATTTCTTATCTTCAATTTGGATTCTTTCTCAATTAATCTATGTAGTAATTTTACGGTTATTACATTAAAGTCATTGTAAACGTGATTTTCGTTTCTTGAATTTTGCCCGATAATCTGCGATAAGGTAAACATAGACAATCCCCATGAAAATTTACAGTTTTATTCGAAACAACTTGTCCAAAGTGTCATTCTTCCACTTCGTACATCTTTGATCGTCCAAACGAGAGATATTCAATTTCAAATTATCAAAGAAGCAAAGATCATCCTTGAAATTTCTGCATCATCTAATTTTCGGTGCTCTTGTAGGAAAAAGTACGACACGATTTTATAAATTGTTAATAAATTCTTGTTTCGTACCAGTTACATTCGATAGAAAATATTATGGTGAACACGTACGTTTCCAAGTATCATATCAAGCTTACTTCGTTCCTTACGCTGTACAGTTTCCACGATAATCTCCAAACGAAATCTCCAAATCTTCTTCTTTGACGTCTATACAAGATTTTGAATTTAATCGACGTTCAATGATAATTTTTGGTGACAAGTCGCGGTATTTGCGTTGTTTGCATTATCATATTTATATATAACGCGATTTGCATAGGTTCCGAACCACAAAAATTGAGTTCCGATTAGGCAATTAAAACCGTGTCAACATCAGTTTCAGTCAGAGATATGGATTCGCATAGCTAAATTCCCTAAAGACAGTTTAGTGCGTAGAAACCGACATTTGCAACACGCTAAAACGGTCGAAATTCGACATCATTTGTTATTGTACTCTTTGACAGTATCTTTCGGCACTGATAATCGAGCACAAATATCACGAGAAACTACTCTATAACTTGATCCTTGCAATCTGGTATTTTCTAGAAAAATTATATTTTTAGCAAAAAAACTCGCACATAGGAAATTTTCCATATGCAGATACGCTTTGATCGCTGGTAGCGTTTCGTAAACAGTTGCTATAAATGATTTGTTTCGTCTTTATCGCATATATGTTAATAGTTGCAAGAGAATTGTAAAAAAATACTATAGGAAGAAACAAAATTCATTATTCTGCAGTTTGCTAGCTAGGTATAAAATCAAGAACGTGTGGCGCATATAAAAGTAATAACATTCAAATGTCACTACAGGATATTCCATTCATTTCACATATAGAGATAGTAACTTGACAATCTTACGTAGAAATTCCATAACCACATACCTTTTATTACTGGGACATTGAATTTCTTGAAAATATATGTCCATTTAACAAATGTTTAGCAATTGGACCGTGACGATCATGCAGAATGCTTTCGTCAGTCAACAGTAGTTGCACTATGGAAATTTCGCGACTGTAAAATCACACGGCGACGTTCATATACCTCTATATATATTTATTATATGCAATTGCTTATTGACAATTAACTTTCTCACCCTAGGCAGCAGCAATATAGAAATATAAATTGTTTCACTGATACTATAGTTGATTAATGATATTCATTTTGTCATGGCTGTTTATAACAAACTATCGCAAACACACGACTATGATGAACTGAACATCCACATTCGCCAAACTCGGGCGTTAAATTCATACTTTGCGTAAATTATTTACACTACTACGTTTACTACTTTCTCGTAGTAAAAGGTGCGAAATACTTTTCGACTGTAATTACAAATTTAATACGACATTGTCATCGTTACGTTCTGTACAAAGTTATTCTTATTCGCAATTATTCGGTGGCAACAGCGCCTTTTAATGATACAGGCATTGCGAGAACTTGTTTGTCCATCGCGAACAAACCTCCGGCACTTTGAAAAGCTGTTTTCTATGGTTAATTCAGTCATTTTCGATTATACTTGACACGATGCATTTCTTCTTTGCAATCAACGTGGCCACAAGTCAAATTTTTACGTATAAAAGCTCCTCGCTTCGCTTATCGTTAATATGGCACTGCATGAAATGTGACTGCATATCTGATTTTCTTCAAAAAACACTGAAAGAATGCTATGCACCGCGTAGTTTATAACATAGCGTACGATCTTTCAATGTCTCAATTATAAAATTTCTTCCATAAATATACGAAGTCGGTTTACTTTTAGTAAAAAATTTTATTCTTCCACGCATTTCTACCATTTTTCCGATGACTGAAACTTTTTTAATGTCCTACGCTACATCTTACTTGATAGATACTAGTTTGTAAATGAAAAGGAATCTTTTTACATTTGAAAATGAAGTTAAATATCATCATTCAAAAAGGAAAATGTAATATGACAAATATAATAAAACGAATTTCCAAATTTTACCTATTTTTAGATGCCTGATACTGGGTGCCGCTTTAACGAATTAATTTCTGTTTTATTTATATCGACCGTTCTAAAATATTAGCCTAACTCTTCTATAATATGATCTCGCTGGATTCCTTCCATTGAATCTTCTCGACTGAATATTTTTCACATGGCAATTCCACGCAATGCTACAATTAGCATATCAGATATCGCACGCACGCACATACAATACTAGCCCTTCTACTGCCGACCGAAAAAATTGAGCCTATATGAAGAATACCGAACCAATTTAATATAGTTCGGTAAGGTTTGAGTAAGTAAAAGAAAAGTAAGAATGATACTTAAAATATCCAAGGAAAAATCAATCACGAAATAAATTAATGGCAACTGCATCTAAATCTGTGGGGCAGAAGTCGGAGTGAGCCGACTGTATGAGGGAGACGTCCGTTCTCGGGTCCTGTACGGGGCTCTGGTGTGGGCAGAGGATCTGATGAAAAGTCAACGCAATATACTCTTGCTGAGGAGGCTTCATAGGACGACCGCCATCAGGATCGTAAGAGGATACCGGACGATATCATATGCGCCGGTGACTATCCGGCGTCTCCTCCGTTCGAACTCCAGACATTGGCTCTCCGACAAGTGTACGAAGACCAGAGAAGCTCAGGCGTAGACTCTCCCACGCCGAGCAGGTGGCCCGACGCTCGGGGGGAAGTTAAACGAGAGGTGTGGGAGCGGTGGCGCTCCGACCTACTCACCGAAGGCTAGATCCGGGGCCACCGAGCCGTTAGATCGGTTCTGCCAAACAGACGCGGGTGCTAGCAGGACATGGAGTTTTATGCGAAGAGTTACATGAAGAAAATCGGAAGAGAGGTGACGAGCACCTGTCACCACTGCGGTGAGGGCGAGGACGCGGCCCAGCACACGATAGAATTTTGTTCGGCGTGGGAGGCCCCACGTCGTATTCATCAATTGTAAAAGCGACGCTGAGGGAGCGACAAGAGCTCCTCGTAGTACGCTCATATTGCGAAGGCGTAATGCTTGTAAAGGAACGAACAGAGCGGGAGAAGGTGAGAACATCCCCCACCCTTGCAGGATTCCGCGTCGAATCATATGGTCATAGAGGCCGATACGCCGAGGAGGACCTGGTCCTCCTCAGACTTGCACGACGGCCCAGGGGATAGCGTCGAGAGGGGTGGTCCCTCCCATTACTCGAACTAACCAAGGAACGACTCCCTCGGACAGGAGAAGACGCAGAAATTCTACAAAATCTAAACAAAAATGGGTCCCGGACATTCCAGCTGAGCGTACGGCGGTCCACCGTGGGATTTTAGTCGGTATAGTCCGAC
>JACXIT010000174.1:217739-241120 GCA_014737525.1 Bombus difficillimus
CCCCGCCGCTTCCAAGCGGGATAAAAAAGAAAGTTTTCTACATGTGCAAGGCGAGTTTTGAGTAAGCTCAATCGCATTGTGCTAGCAGATTTTCTCAAGTTTTATAATTCCTTGCGGGATTTCCTCATAACATAGTATCAGTTTGTATGAATGTATATGCGAGATTGATGAGAAAATATTTTTTCATCATCGAACAAAGTGATTAATCCGTATCAAACCGTAAGCTAATCTTATCAAGTACAGTATAGCACAATGAAAGAATTTAAAATGCACAAACGTTACAAATTGTGCAGAAAAAGTTTGTAAAAAACAATTTTCTCCTTTTTAGTTCATTTTAACCCCAAAATGAATGAATAGGGCAGTATCATTTTATTTTATTGCGTCTCTTAAATTTCTTACCTCACTGTCAATATATTGCAAGGATCGTATAAGCGCTGTGCTGCGGAATTTAGGAGCATTCAGCCCATTAAGCTGCTTTAATATCGTTTGTTAGGCTGCTTTTAGAATACGTTTTGTCAATCCGATTTCCGGACGAGGTAACGTACAGGCCGCTGTTGGAGAGAGAGCAACGTAGATTTCTCGGATTTTCCATATTCAAATCGGCACGGTGGACCACAATTACGCACTGCTCTTCTATAGTTTAGATTCGATATCTCTTGAATCTGGTAGGATTATGGCGGACTAAGTCTGTCTTTTTAAATTGATTAATTGCTTCATACATTATCCGCGACTCTTGAAGGTGATTAATATCTTCGCACCTTCGAGATTTTGCACCGACTCATTTTAACTAACTTTGAAAGATAGCAACATAAGCTACATGTATATTTGTTACTACAATCAAACGTCACATTATGTGCCATTTATGAGTTGCCGCTACAACTAATCTGTTATAAGCGTGAACACAGACCGAGTTTGGTGCGACGAATAATGTTGTGCGGCAGTGTGTATTTTTCAACTTAGTTCGGTATTTTTCATTCTTAACTATTTACAAATTTTCTTCCACGTCGTAATTCAAAATTCATTAACGATCATTTTCTACAAAGCATCGAGTGCAAGAATGAAGAATATGAAAGCAAATGAGATATGTACAGGTTCATGAATTTTGATCTCATGAATGTCTTGATAATTTTGTTGATACTCGTTGTAATAATTTTTTGAAATTTTACAGCAGTTTTCTGCTTGTGCCTCCCCCCATCGAGCAGGCGGCTTGAGACGTTCAGGGGTGGGAGGGGGGCAATTGGACAAGAGGTGTGGGAGCGGTGGCGCTCCGAACTTCTCCGCACCGAGCCGTTAGATCGGCCCTGCCAAACTGGGAGACTTGGAGAGACCGCGGAGGGCTTCCACTGCCCTTCAGGATGACGCGGGTGCTAGCAGGACACGGAGTTTTATGCGAAGAGTTACATGAACAAAATCGGAAGAGAGGTGACGAGCACCTGTCACCACAGCGGTGAGGGCCAGGTTACGGCCCAGCACACGATAGAGTTTTGTCCGGCGTGGAAGGCCCCACGTCGTATTCTACAGCCAACGATCGGCGAAAGATTTAGACCTCCTCATCAGTTGTGAAAGCGACGCTGAGGGGGCGACAAGAGCTCCTCGCAGTACGCTCATATTGCGAAAGCGTAATGCTTGTAAAGGAACGAACAGAGCGGGAGAAGGTGAGAACATTCCACCCTGGCAGCATTCCGCGCCGAAGGACGGCTCTACGCCGTCCTAAGTGATCATAGAGGCCGACACGCCGAGGAGGACGTGGACCTCCTCAGACTTGCACGACGGCCCAGGGGATAGCGTCGAGAGGGGTGGTCCCTCCCATTACTCGAACTAACCAAGGAACGACTCCCTCGGACAGGAGAAGACGCAGAAATTCTACAAAATCTAAACAAAAATGGGTCCCGGACATTCCAGCTGAGCGTACGGCGGTCCACCGTGGGATTTTAGTCGGTATAGTCCGACNCCCCGCCGCTTCCAAGCGGGATAAAAAAGAAAGTTTTCTACATGTGCAAGGCGAGTTTTGAGTAAGCTCAATCGCATTGTGCTAGCAGATTTTCTCAAGTTTTATAATTCCTTGCGGGATTTCCTCATAACATAGTATCAGTTTGTATGAATGTATATGCGAGATTGATGAGAAAATATTTTTTCATCATCGAACAAAGCGATTAATCCGTATCAAACCGTAAGCTGATCTTATCAAGTACAGTATAGCACAATGAAAGAATTTAAAATGCGCAAACGTTACAAATTGTGCAGAAAAAGTTTGTAAAAAACAATTTTCTCCTTTTTAGTTCATTTTATCCCCAAAATGAATGAATACTGCAGTGACATTTTAGCTACTAGGAAACAAAACCGTTTGCAAATACTTTCATCGTCCTCTGATGAGTCTAGTAGTGAAGAAATCGAGTCTGATGATAGTGACCCCGAAGGTACGAAATCTGATGATAGTGACTCTGAGAACATTGAAAGTGATACGGAAAATCAAAATATAAATATTGTGTGGAATATTAGAGGGAGTAAGAGATAAACCTTTTGAATTTTCTGCCAAACCTGGCCATCAGTTCAATATACCTAGAACATCCAGACATAAGTGTTCATTTTATATGGAAAAATATTTAGATAATGGACTGATAATCACTATAGTTGAACGGACGAATTTGTACACTCAACAATTCTTACAAAGTCAGCCAAATTTGGAACCGCGATCAAGAATGAGAAAATGGTACCAAATAAATAATAATGAGATAAGATGTTTTATCGCATTTTACAAGGTATTGTCGGAAAAGCAACTTTACAGATGTATTTATCTACAAGAGAAAGTATTCTACAAAGTATTCTAGAAAGAGATATCTACAACAAAAGTAAGTACTTCTTTCTTTAGTAAAGTAATATCTTCAAGTAGATTATTTATATGTAAATTTCTTCATTTCGAAGACAATGAATGTTTTGGTCATATAAAGCCAACAGATCAAATTGCTAAAATTCAAACTGTTTTAGAAAATATTTTAGAAGAATGTAAAACCTTATATATTTCCGAAATGTATATTTGTATCGACATGTCATTATTAACACTAAACCTACCGCCATCGGTCAAGAAGAATATGTAGCCTCTTCTAACCGGTCGAACGATTTGTATCTTTTTTGTAATAGCAGTTTCTCGAAAACTCGATTCTGAAACTGTATGCACGTAGTGCATACGTGGCTAACAATGTAGACGTATTACTTTTACGAAACAAAAAATAGGATCCCGCAGTTTTCTCAACCACTATGATCAAAGATAACTTTACAGAAATTATAAGGTTCATTCGGTTTGATAACAGAGATGAACGATGCTATTTCTTACAAACCGATAAATTCGCTGTGATTTTTTTAAGTTAGTTGTAAATTCCATATATTATTATCGACGAACAATTGTTTCCAACAGAATCATCTACTCAATACATGATCAATAAACCGGACAAATTTGTATCAAATTGTCATTAGCGTCCGATGTAAATAGCAAATATATTATAAATTGCTTTCCATATTTGAGAAAAGGAGAGAACCTTCAGTTCCGCTTGGGAAGTATATCGCTCTGAAATTATCGTAAACGTATAAATAGCATAAACAGCGCATGGAAGAAATATAACGATGGACGAGTTCTTCACAAGCATGTCCATGGCGACTATACTTTTAGCAAAAAAGAAGAAAAGGAAACTATGGTTGTTGGAACAATTCGCGCAAATAGAAGGGAGCTAGCAATATTGATAAAACAGTCAAACGACGATATGACACGCTTGTCGACAAAATTATATCGCTCAAATAATTCTACTCTGACAATTTACAAAACTGAATCAAATAAAAATGTACTGATTCTTAATTCAATGCATACATCGTAGAAAAAAAAATGATGCCTGTATACCGGAAACAATTGGATTATATAACAGTGCCAAATTTTGTGTAGATTTGGCTTACGTTTAATCGAGATAAATGCGTGAATTTTATATAAAGAGACCACGGGAGAGGGAATTTTTATTTCGATTGGGAGAAGAACTTGCTATCGAATATCAAAAAGAGGCAAAGAAGATACAGCAAAGTCGGTCACAAATATAAGTACAGGTTTACACGAATGAAAAACATGCCAGATAAGAAATATCTTTGCGATAGCAGAAACAATAAGATTAACGAAATCTGTTGCAAATGTAAAGAATATGTATGTGGAAAATGTGCAGTCGAGAAGCCTATGATTTGATAGAAATGCGTTGAAAAAGAATAAAATATACATTATTTATTTCTAAATAAGAGAAACTATGTTTTTACTGTCGAATTGCGAATATGTAATAAAGATCGGATACAAGAAACTAAAAATGGAAAACAAATGGTATAGGTGGTATAGGAACATGAGGATAACGCCATAAAAAAGAGAAAATGTAAATGTAGGTTGGATAAAACGGATCAGACCCGCAGACTAAAAAGGCATTACCCTCTAGATTGAAACATCAGATTCAAGAAGAATCTAACTCGCTATAACTTTCATAATCCAAGCTACAGAACCACGCCAAAAAAATTTACTGAAAATTCTGTAAAAGAATGTAAATAATCGAATAAATAAAAAAAAAAGCTGAAAGTCACTAAAGGACTAAGTAATAATAAATAAATAATAAATAATACTGTCGAATTGGCTATTATTTCATTTCCCCAACTTTATACCACCTATACCATCAAAAGCAAATCCGCTTCGAAGAAACTGCTTAAAAAAGACATGTTACTAGTGCTCGATCTGCGAAACGCCACTGTGTGTGGTACCTTGCTTTGAAAAATACCACACTGAAATCAACTGAGCTTCTTAAAAATTTTTTTTTGTTAAGTTTTCTTTATGAATTTTATTATTCTTTGGCAATTTTTAAGTGTTTAATAGCAATACCTCTTTCGACAATGAGTTGTTAAATTTTCATCGAATAAAAGTGCAATTCTACCTTATTTTGTTTTACTTTTCTCGTAAAATTTATAACAGAAATATTTACCCTGCCATGGATGCGTACATTCGTAATCGCCTGATTTTAATTTGGAATTTTTCAAACTGAATTCCATAATTAACAGTTCAATTAATTATGTACACTCATCTTTGATTGGTATTTTTGGTGTGTAAAGAGCTCTTGCTTCCTGGAGACGTAAGCCCTACAAATTAAATCTACACCGTAGGATACACTGCGTAAGAAAAAGATGAAATTCACTTCAGTTCAGTTAGTCGACGCGAGCTTAGCTCTACGAATCGACTTAGGGACTGAATCTTCGGAAAGCCGAGTGACTTTTAGTCGCTTGGTTGCTCTTGGTTCAACCTGGCCAATGATTCTAGGTTCGCTTCAAATTTAACGAAATAGCGAGGGGCAGAGATCCTTAGAAGCAGCCTTCATCACCCAAATCTTAAGACTAAATTAGATTGGAGCTGTACGCACGAAACTCTTTAGGAATGACCTGGGTTTATCTATTCTACATAGGGCTTTCAAGGCCAACTTCATTAGATTAATTGTCAAATACGTATATATAATAAAAATATATTTATATGCAGAATTAATAAAAATATAAAATGTCGAAAATATCAAATGTGCGTTAGTTTCCGAATATTTTGTAATTTGCTGTATTCCTGAATATTGCTCATCAGTCGCAGTCGACACGAAATTCCACTTTTATATTATAATTATAGCTACGGTTTCCACTTGGCATTCCATTGAACGTAGCAATCGTAATTCAACGATTTAATAAGGATCATGCCGTGAATTATCTCGTGTACCAGAAAAATAAAATCATTTGTTTATAAAACAAAATATTTCCTTCGTTTAACATTGAGAGCGATGTGGAGATATTTGCGAAGCTTTATTTAACTTTCTCTGTTCGAGCGTGAAGGTGATAACAAGCGTGTTGATATATTTACAACAAAGGACATTACAAAAAAATTAACCTTGGTATGTAACTTTAACTAAAGGTTACAAGAGACAATAATAAAAATCTACTTATCGCTTCTTAATTCTGGGCTTTGTAATTAAAACAACATTCATATTCAAGGGCACAATAATATTGACTTTTTTATGTTTTACTTCGCTAAATTCTGTCTCCTTCGTAGCGGCGATGTCCAGGAAAAAAAAACATAAACATGCGCTAAACGTAACGGCGCGATCAACCTCCGAACGCAAGGTCGCGATACCTGATACAAACAATATTGACCGTGACAAATTCACAGCGACGTTTAACTTTCCTAGAAGCACAGGGCCCGTATCAATACAGATCTCGCCCTGATCGTTCTAATTATCTTTTTAATACGGCAATTACCGCATCAAACAGTATCACGGCAACTTGTAAATTGTTTGTAAATGCGCTCAATACCTTAATATATAAAAGAGACTCACCATTTCAGCATACAAGTAGATATATAACGATATGCCTTACGGAGGAATAGCTTCGCTTGACTCGTTTCAAATCCGTACGTTCCTGGAGACCCAAAGACTGGATGCCCTAAGAAATTATAACAAATTAGATAAATTAAATGAAAATATTAAAATTATAGCATGATTATTTTGTGAGAGTACAACATTGTGTTATATATGTATGTAATACGCGCAAATCAGTTAAAATGTTGCAATATATTTTTCAAATGTTAGAATACAGTCGTTATTTCTTTGAATTTCATTTCTAAATAAGAAAATTTTAATAAAAACAAATAACTAATGGCACTGAAATGAAAAATGGTACTATCTTTATAGTATACTCTATTTACAAGTTACAAATGAACTTATAACTATAATATTCGAGATTCCACAAAATATTCTCCTAACCTATCTTGCTTCACCTGCTAAAACTTTCCAATTGATTTTTTTCTACTTTCTTTATCGAATCAATGCTTCAGAGTATATAGAAAAAGATAACTTTAAAGCAGTCCAATTTATATAAAAAAAAAACATTTTTATAGTTTGATATTGTAATATTGTAATATTTTTACCGTTATGGGGGAACTGTTTCTAAATTTAAGGAAAATAATCCATCAGCACACCAAATATATTGAAATGACTAAAATATAATTTCGCTTCATAGTACAACCGTTGACAACTCGAAAGCTTGTAAAATTAACGAAAGTAGACACTATTTTACAAGTTATGACAAGAAAAGGCACGACAAGGTCCTGAGACAGATGATTTTTAACGTGTATTAAGGCATTGAAAGACTGTGTTCTTAACATATGTTCATAACGTGTATCGAAATTAGAGGTTACGTGTCTGTTATTTCATGTATAATCGTAATATATGAACAATAAGGACATGAGCTGCTGCTAAAATGGATTTAGAAAAGTATTCGTGTTTTCTTTTACTTATTCTGTAACATGAGTAAGTTGATACTGTAATTTTATACTTATAATACTTTAGAAGAACGTATACGTGAGAAAAACATACAAATACATACATATGTACATACATATACGCAATTTATGTCATTTTCATATGCATTTAAAAGCTAATGGTACTGATTTGTGGGATTGGAAGTTACTTGAATATATTTGGAATTATAGTTATATATTTATTTATAAATAAATAATTATAAGTAAATAAATATATATATTTGAAATTAGCAGAAATGCTAATATCAATATTGAGATTTTAGCGTATTTTGAGTTGTACTAATACATTCATTTTTTATATTAAGTAATAATTGTGCAGGATAGTGAAATATGGTAAAAAGTCTATAACTTTTAATAAAAAAGGAGAAGAAAAAAGAAAATATTTTGCATGTATTTAAAAATAAACTTTCGAAATATATTGTTCTGTATTAATAAAGATAGAAATTAACAAAATTTCCTATATTGCATCACAAACTGAATTATGAAAAGTTAATCGTTAGCGATGATCATGTGGGCCCACATACAATAGTCACAAACATATTTTGATACTCAATTTTGTTAATTTTCATTTTTATGCATATTTCTAACTAATCGTGTATTAACCTCTCATCTGCAACCATATTTTTACCGGCGTTGTTTGCATGCAGGTTTTGTTTAAATCTTTTTCTTTTAAAAGATCCTCAAAAATTCTTGAAACGTTCATTTTCAAAGTTTCTAGAATATTATCCAATGGTTTTTATCGTTACGTGCTACTTTCATTTTCTTAAGCAAACCAAATTTGAACAAAAATATGGATAAAATGAAGAATCACTTAAAATTACTGGAAAACGACCCAGCGTGTAGACGAGGGGGTTAATGTCGCGCAGATAAAAATGTACAGATCCATTAACTTACGCAGTTATCGAAAAACATAATTAAATTAAGGACGTAAATTCCGTACTCTTTAATTACCTAATTACACGCGAGTATATTACACGTTTAAATCTATATGTATAATCTACATATTATTTATATCTTTGATACAGTCTGATAGTATAGGTTAAATTACATAATTCAAATTAGAATAACTTAAACAAGAACAATCCTTAGTTGCATAAACATATATAAAATATTTACCTTGAATAAAGCAATGAACGATTTTACATCTTTTCGTATTTGTGCTCAACGAAAATTTAACAGATTAACTGCGTAATTCTTCACTTAGTACTTATTACTAACCGATATACGCGTGGCAGGTATAAAATTATATCTTCTACACGATACGAACCTTATCACATCCGAACCGAAAGGACGAATGTACGATACCGGTCTTCTGTTATTATAGCGTTAGTACTGCTTGTTGATTGGCTACGATTCTAGATACAACATGGAACCTGCGCGCGATCCTTGCGCAGTAATGTATAACAATACATACATATACACGTATAATATTCAAATGTTACAGTTGGCACTATTTGTTCGAAATCACATTTTAAATCAATTGTCCAGGTTTTGCTTTTTTAGCGTGAAATATTCCCTTTAAACGAGGTGACCATCCGTACTCCATTTCGTAGTACAGTACTGCTTTCTCGACAATTGTACTGCAAAGTTTTTATGTACTGATTATGTCCTGCATTCATCATTATCAACTGTATGTAATAAATTTAGTATTTTGAAAGTCAATCTATTCCTTTAAAAGATAGAAAAATAATAAAAGTTTTTTCGTTGACCGACGTTTATAGGGTCTGCTCAGAAATAGTCTTCATATTGTCAGCTGTCATGAAAGTAAGAACTAATATGCGATATAGCTGTGAAGAATTTTTAAACATATTAAAAGAAAATGACGAAAGGTTAGAAGAGGAATATTCAGAATCAAAATTTTTCAATTGAAAATAAGGAATAACTAAATTAAATTAAATCTATACAATTAAATATTTTTTTGCAAGAAATACAATAGAATTACTATAATGGTATTTTCTCATCCTAGTAAAACTAATACTAGAACTAGATTTCAGAAACCTCTGTTTGTAATTAATAACGTATAATTAACATATAAATTTAGTCCAGGTTTTTACGGTTTAGAATCACGACACTTGATAAGAAAATTAAAACAAATAGATATATAACCATCGTATCAAGATACATTATGTTTATTTCTCAAAAAAAACTTACGCGGTCAATAAGACAATTTTTTGCAACATACTAGATAAACGAATGTAAGAAACAATGACAAGATATTCTAAATAGTAATTGGCCGTTACTAGATGAGAGATAATTTTCAAAAATGCAAATTATCACTTCATTAGTCTAATTGTCCGATAAAAAGGCAGTTCAAATAAGAGAGGAAGCGCGCGTAAATCTCTTCCAAAGTGAGCTGAGATCCAGTGAGATCGTGCTTTCGAGTTATCTTAGAAGGGGCAGAGAAAGGAAAATTCATTACCCCATTATCAACAATTGCCTCTGGCCCTATTTTTGCTAAAAGTACATTCGGCTTACTTGTATTTTATATTCAGTTTTGAAGGGGATTTAATCGTTTAATTATACTTCCAGTAACAAAATATTTCAGAAGCAGTCAGTCACTATAGCCGGTCGTTGGTATGAGAATGACTTTATCATGCGAGAAGAACGTTGCGAAGGAAAATGTACATGTTAGGATTTTTGAGGAGGGCAGGCGGGTCGTTTGGGAAGCATTCGGTCACTTCTAACCCGCTCTTGTATGCGAACGAGTAAGCACAATGTTCAACGTTTGCGTAGAATACCGCCCATTTTATATATTCTACGTCTTCCGCCAGTTAATTTAATAATACAATTTATGTCGGCAGACAGCAGTTGCATTCAAAACACCAACATATACATGCAGAAAGTAGACCAACGGGTGCAATGCACATACAGCTAAAAAAATCGCCGGATGATTCGACGAGCGAACCATTATCTTTTCAGATGTTTCTTCTCAATGCACGTTCCGTCACAACCACTTCACGTCGAGGTAATTTAAAGCTTTTATACTCGAATATAACTATTATTTCAAAAATAAGATAATGTATAGAACAATGAATCTGGAAAAATGTCAATACGTTATACAGGTCACAAGCATCGCCAGGTTGAACATCACTAACGCATTACAAGTTTTTACTTCTATCTAAAACAAATCGATTATTATCCGTTACAGATACACAAAACACACATACTTACATCAGAAAAGAAACCATACAAAACATAGGCAAAGAATACGATATCGAAGTAGAAAGCGAACAATATATACCAATAATACAACTAAATAAAGAGCAACTAACTAAGAAAAGAAACTCTTTTTTCCACGTGCGATATCTAACGCAACTGAATCTGAGACAAAAAGACTTTGTTTTTAATGCGTATCATCACTATCATCAGAATCACTATCTTATGGCTTATCTCGCATATTGCATCTTTAATGTATTTAAACCCTCGTATAATTCCTATTATAATAACGAGAAAAACTATCTTTTTCCGTACGGAAAGCTTTATGTTACAAAGGAAATACTAATACCTTGTTCCAACTTTTAATAAAATTAAGACATCGATTCCCTCCATATCGACTTATCATTGTCATTTCATTGCTGTCTTTCGTTTTTTGTGGCTTATAATCTACAGTCTATCCGAACGTATCAACAGCGAGGCGGGCAAGCTAGTGGCAAGCGTTATGTGGGAAAACGTTAATATTAAATACAACAATACTAATACAATAATAATATACAACAATAATACAACAATGAAAATAGTGACAAAAGTGATTAATTTAATAAAAGGCGGAAATAAAGCATCGGTGCACCAAAAGTAAACAAGTTTTTCACAAGATATTAATACTGATTACGAAGATTGACATTTGCATACTGACGTTTGCGGACTGAAACTGAGAAATTTAAAAAAAGTGAGATGAAAGGAACTCGACAGCTTGCAACAAAAAAATAAACGTATTTCTATTTTGAGCAATTCGGCATTTTTAGCGGGCAGTACGCAGCACTTAAGCAGTTTAAGGAACAAGGACCTTCAATCTGATGCCTAAATAAGGGAAACATGATCGCCGAGAAAGCGAGCCTCGTGTTTTCGCCCGACGATTTCATACCACTGCGTGTTTCTCAAGCATCGGAACAAGCAAGCACACCCGGTTCTGATCTCACATGTAGCTTCATTTTTTCTTTTTTAATAATTGATATCGCGGATTTGGCGACAACCAAACCGTCCATTATTCTCGTTTATTATTCTCGCTTCTATCAGCTGTTCATAGATGGTTAGCGACATTTGATAATAATAGCAGAGAGGAAATTTCCTCTCTAGCATCAGTCATCATTTCCGAGTAAATATCAGCAAATATATGTAACGAAAATATGAACTAATTGTTTCTAGTAACCCAAATTTTTGTTTTCAGTAATAGAAGTCTTTACTTCCTTAGTCTTTCTTCATACTGGGGAACGTGTGTAAATCGCTCACGCACACATAGCAGGTTTCTTTCTTTAATGGCAGTTGGTTTCGTATTGAACTCGATTTTGGTTTTGAAACATTGGTTTTGAATATTAGAAAAATTGTTTTATACAGTATTTGCCTTTTTTTCTATAATTAATAATCCTTCCTGAAATTTCGTCTCAGGTAGTGGAAGCGAAGACATTGTTGTACGCACAACAATATTAGGAGTAGTATTATGCTATATGCTATATGCCATCAAGGAACAATTCCTTACCTTTGGATAAAAACCTTTTAATAAAATATCAGTTGACAATATTATTCTCTCCTATTACTGACCTGTATAATGTATCTTTATATTTTCTAGAGACTGGTTCATTTGTAACCGCTTGTACAAAATATCCAACAATTGCACAATTTATGGCTTGTTATAATACAATTTATGGCTTATCTTCCTAGTAATACTGATCTTAAGTTGTTAAAAGGACATTCAGCTGCAACCTCTGGAAATCTATAAATAAATATTTGTATAATATATATATATATATAGGAATATGTGTAAAATGTATATGGAAATATGTAAAATGTGTAAGCATAAACATACTTTCCACAAACATCATCAAATATTTATTTCAATGGCAGTAATGTATACAGATTGAACCCACTCATTTCTTGTATCATTAAATTCCATGTATGATGTAAGATATCTTTGTCCACAGTAATTATGTTCAATAGTTATGTTAATATTGTCACTATCCACATATAAAGCTATATACTTTGGTAGATTGCAACTGTCACAACAATATAAGTAGTTGTTTTGATAATCAATATTGCATTTACAATCATTGTGCATATACACAAATAAATCTGCTCCTTTCTCAGGAAATTTCTGCGTCTGTGAAACATATATTTATAAATGCAGAGAATCCACCCAACAAAAAATAAAAATGATGCAAGTTCCAGGTCAAAATGTATCATTTAACGAAATTATTACATAGTAATATTGCAAAACATAAGACAAGTTATCTTTAACTACAGAATGCAAAGCAACGCACATAATATGATTTTCCAGTGATAATGAAATTTTCTAAATAAATTATCAAATAAACTGTCTTGGTCTGAAAACATTCATTCATAACATTTATTTAAATTAATGTTCTAAAAGCTGTCATTATATTTTACATAAATCAACAATTTTAGATCAAACAACATAAACCGACATTCTTCATATAATGTATAAGGGAAAGTTACCAATGTTTTCACAATTTGTGTATATAACTTTAAAGGCAAACAATCTAAGGTTATTTACTATTGACATATTTTCTTGTAATAGACAAAACCTGATAAAGGTCGAATTAAAACAATTCGCTTGTATCGTGTATTTGATGTATACTTACACAAAAAATAATCATCTCATAATTTTCGCAATATAGTTTTCCATCTCCATAATGTTGAAGTAGACAACTGTTTAACACTAATTATATCACCTAATTATACCACCTGCAAGAGATGAAAAGACCACAAAGTATTGTGTCCATTCCTCTTAAGTCTATTTTTCATAGGCAGAAAATACTTATCTGAATCTCTTTTCTGGTTCTTAGCTTTCAACTGACATAAATACTATTAAATATACGAAATTGTTCAGAAGCTGCCACGACAGATGTATATATTCACATGTAATTCCTCAGTACTTCATACTTCTAGACATATTTTAACTATTGAATTACTCATGGATCGTTGCACAAATACTATATACGTATTGCATGGATTCAAGATACAGCGAACTTCGCTTAATTAGAATTGGTGAATGAGATAATGTATTAGGTTGTTCGAAAAGTTTCTTTCGTTTCATAAGGTGATAGTAGATGAGCAACAATTTTTGTTTTATATTTTATTGAATTAGGTATGATCCATTTCGTTCTATTTCTATTATTATATTCGTGCATAATTCAATAAACTAATATAAAACAAAAAACATTGTGCGTCTATTATTTCCTTATAAAACCAAAGAAACATTTCGGACAACCTAATAATAATAATTTAATACTTTAATATGGATATAATTGAAATAATATTTAGAATATCAAGATTATAATAATGGCATTAAATGCAGTCTTTAAAAATAATTAATTTTATCATGCTAGAAATTAACCCATAAACAATTTTAATTATTCTAAGCGCATTTGACACTTTCATAACCAGAATCACGCATAACCTGAAATCGATCATGTGTTACGCCAGTTAATAATGTTCTCGTTATCCCTTAGATAGCAGCACAAACTAGCGAAAATGCATACCGGTAAAGCAGTTTCTTTAGTTTCTAGCGGCAAAAGAATTTAAATATATTTAAATACATGAATATTAATATTAATAATATACTTAAATATATTAATATGTAATATTATGCATATATTACATATTAATATATTTAAATATATTCAGGTAATTTTAGCGAGGAAGTTTGTCAGCTTCCACCCTGACATCTCTTTCCGAATTTCCACTCTTCGCATATGTCTGTTCTCCTTTGTAATTCCTCTCCACTTTATCGCCACCTGCACCAATCTGGCGCCCTCCGTCGTCAGCAAAGGCTATGCCAGCTTATTTTCCTTTCACTGAATCGCCGATTATTCTCTATATTTTTAAATTGAACAAACATATTTTCAGCATGGGCTCCCACAAAAGATCAAGAAGTAGTCTTGCTGTAGCCTTCTATAAAACGGGGAATACCCAGTGGATACCAGGGGGTCCGGAATTTCCTACACCGCAACGTTCTTTTCTCTGTCTGCACTTTCTATAATTTTTATATAGAAAGATGGGCAAGCCATATAACGTGCCCTGTCGTCATCGCATTATTACACTCTATTGACCACTTACTGTTTTGCATCCTGTTCAGAAAGTCAAAGTCATGCGAGCAGGATTCAGGAGGATCCGCACGGAGATGTGATGAGTGAACCGTTAAACTAACGAGGGACTGTCAACTTTACCGAAGTCGCCCATCCAAGACAGGTAAATACTTAGGATCTAAACCAAACTTATCTTTTTGAGGAGATATCAGTTTCATCGTGATTTTTCACTCTATCTGTAGGCAAGCTTGGAGAGTCGAGAAAGCTCTCATTAGCCTCCTGCTGCCCAAATCTAAACCAAAAATAAAACCTAAACGTAAACTTAACCTTAAACATCAACTTCTTAAACTTAGCTATTTAGAAAGCCGTTACACCTGGGTCTTTGTTAGTAATAGCAAGCGTCTATTTTTCATTCTTAGTTAAGGTTTGGCGGTGTGCGTATCGCAGAGTTATATGCAAAGAAAAGTGAATTTAAAAAAATGGAAACTGTAAGTTATGAAAAAATATGTATATTTGTTACGATATGATGAAAGTCGAGTTATTGGCTCAACACTTTCTCCTAATAAGTTTTGCGTGTTAATGTCTTACTATTAACGTTATATTAAAATTGATGACGATTACAACGGTTTCAGAAACGTTGAAGTGAAAGTACAAAAAAAGAAGAGAGAAGGAGTTTGTTAACTCATTAGACGATCTTTTTAATATCGTTCATAACGATACGTCAACTATAACCAAAATTGAAGAAGATAACTCGTTCTCCTAAATTGACTAAGGTCAATGATCGTATTACTTGAAACTATACCTGATACAAGATTATCTTTGCGTATAAAAAATGTGTAGCTGATATTGTAGAAAGTACCCAAGTAGACATTAGGTGTTTAGTTCTTAAAAACAATTGTTTTGGATAATATGTCTCTATAAAAAATTTCATTTCAGAAGAAAGCTGAAGATTTGAAAACAGTTAATGATATCGCAAAGTGAGGCGTAAATCAGGCCAATATCAGAATGTAATAATTTATTAACAAAAAACCGAGAAGATAAACAATATATTTTACAAGTATTAGAACGATATTACCTCGACGAAAGCTTGATGTTCCCCTAACTTTTCAAAAAGCAATGGAATCCTTGTTACAACAAGGAAGATTATAGCAAATTTTTGGAAGAATAATAGACAGTGGATTAAAATTGCAACCTAATAAATGTCAATTCTTGCGTGAGGAAACAATTTATCTGGGCTATATAATTACCGAAAATGGTATAAAGTCAGACCCGTCAAGATTAGAAGCAATTAATAATTTTCTTTCTGGAATTGACATTATCTGAAACTTGTAGAACATTTGTCACATATTATGGAACCTATTTGGGTTCCAAATCCAAAACCTTCGGAATTTAAATGGCCTGACGAGGAACAAGAAGCCTTTGACATATTAAAGGAAAAATTGACAACAGCATCACTGTTACAATAAAGTGATGTTGCAAAACGATTTATGCTAACGACGCATCAGATAAAAGGGAAGCGATTTACCGGTAGTTTTTGCAAGTAGAGAGTTACTAGCAATCGTACGAACGACTCAACATTTCCTACTATTAGGAACTTTTACCAAAAACACTGGAAGTTTCAAAAAATCATTAAAGATGCATAGCACGTGCTTATAAAGAACGTGCAATCTAAGCGCAAATAATAATATGATACTATAATCTTATCTCGTTACTGTCCATAAGCGGAACGTTTATACTTACTGCAATTATAATAATTAGTTATAAATACGTTTCACGATTAAAATGCGAGATCAAGGAGTCAGCGCATAAATAATTCGTAAATCGAGAGGATGGAACAGAACTCCAGCATATTACAAAACGAACCGCCAATCTTCATAGACAATAAACACTAACCGTAATCGTATAGGACTAAGCCGAAAACAAACTATGTAAAAATTATTATTTAAACTTGCCTATGTTACGACTAGGCTGCGGATTTTTATGCATTTTCATACTTTTCTGAACAAAATTAATGAAATAGAATGTATACAGAAATTTGTTTCTTTCACTAAAAGTTATAGAGACTGCTCTGATTTCAATAATTTATGCATTTTTATGTACTATATGCGAATTTTTGCAGTCTAGTTATTACTATTGTATATTACCGACGTATTATGTAAACTGGTTATTATCTTTGTAAAGTGATATATTACCGTTATACTGAGTGGGCCAGTAAAAACGATCAGCTGAAATAACTCGTTACCTACTGATTTTATCAAAAAATGTTTGAGATAAAATTTGTTCTGTTTCAGAGACCCAATCGGGTGAATATAGTTTGACTTTTTAATACCTTACATTCCTGGAGATAAGTTGATCTAGAGTTGAATCTCTTATAACATCAACCGATTCAACTGGACATTCTCTATGAGAAAGTATCAGCCTGTTTGCCTCGAAAATCCATTAGTTCAGCAGATATTTTATCTTCAATTTGTCAAATTTAATGTACGAACAACCAGGAAAGACGTGAAGCGATATTCTTGTGTTTACGTTGTCTTTGTCTTTTATACGTGAAATTTCACAAATTGAAGTTAAAATATTTGCTGAACTATGAGGATTGAGGACAGGAAGGCTGTCCAGCTAGATCGACTATTGTTGTAATAAATATACAATACCATTTGATAAACTAGACAATGTTAATATCTCGAAAGATATAAAGTATTAAAAAATCGAATTATATCTCATGTTTCTTAAACACGGTGAATCTCATTTCAAATATTATTCGATAAAGTCAGTAAGTAACGAGTTATTTCGCATGGTCATTCTTACTGACTGATCCTGTGTATTGTGTATTACCATGCTTATATATATAAGCAAAAGAAAAAGGAGGAGAAGAAGGAGAAGAAGGAGAAGAATAAATATTTCATAATAGATTAAATTACAAGTGCACTTTCTCCAGGGCGGCGGGTGGGGGATATGTTGTGCCCGGATGTGCGACATGGGAACGTCCGAATCAGGGACACATGCCGCACGAGGTCACCGCGAAGTGCATCGCCGAACGACCAAATATGGTCATCCCTACCTTCCAATCAAACTAATGCAATTCGATAAAAAGCCCGCAATTCGGCATCAAAAATCTTTGGTACGAAATCAACGAAGTGACCACCTTTAAGCACAGTTCAGATAAAATACCACCTGGCTCTCCTTTCGATACTCTTTAGACGTTCTCGAAGCTAGTTACATGCTCAAATCGTTGTTGGATCCTGACGTAAGCGTAATCAATATAATTACTATGAATTTAGATCTAACAGAAATTTAAAAAATTAAAATAGTTTGGATTATCAAATTTTTAACTTTTTCAACGCCTACTACTTTTCTACTACTTTTGTGATTTCATGTAGACATAACGGATGTATGTAATTTTTGTAACATTGTATTTTATATTCTTTCACTTTCTTCTTCGTTTTACTTTCTCAATGAGAATTAATTGTAAAATTCATCAAAATAAAAAAAAACTCTTCTTAAATTGTTACATTTTACATCTCAGAGGTGTATGTAGATTTTTGTATATAATCCTGCTAAAAATCAAATTTGATTTGACTGATCACATTAAATTGTGTTCTCCTTAAAATCGTTCAATACTTCTCTGGAACATTTCTGCGTATAGATAACACGTTCTTGAAAATATTTCACGTTCCAGTCATAGATGACTGATATTGTATTACGATGCATGATCTTGTATTATGCATGTACATACAATGTGTACATTTTGCTCGTTTCTCGGTGTATAATACCTGCGTAAACGTCGGTACTCTACCAATAGAATATCTATATATTTTGCATATTAATGAAACAATTTAGAAGACGTTATATATTCTGAAGACAGTAAGTGGGCATGTGTCTACGCATACAATTATATAATTACTACACACGTGATAGGTTCCTTGATTTACACGGGTCTAGGTAAATGTAAAATGCGAGCAAGGACAAAGTGAAGGCAATGTTCAACGTGGCAATGGAATTCTCACTGTGCTTAGAATAAGAATGATGTAATCTCATTCAGGTTATATGTTACTATTTACTATTATACAATGATAATAAAATGTACTAACAATAGAATGAACTCACGTAGTAAATCTTATATAATACGATGTAACGGAATATGATATAAAATTTTTCTCAGAATATATAATATATATATGTATATATTATTACAATCGCACACTATAAATACTACTAATTATTACTTTGAAAAATTAACGCTATTGTGAAAAGAAAATTGTAGGTATCTATATTTGTAAAATACATTCTGACGCTATAGAAGATACTTATACGTTACAAACTGGAATCTTAAAGTTACTGTAATCTTTAAAACATCGCACGTTCAGAATGTATGTACATGGTAAATTTACAATTATTTTTAATTTCTGTTTTTAATCATATACATTGCATTATTTAACAAACGATATCGTAAAAAGTAAATATTACAGTGCTGTAGGGTAAAGTAACAAGATTTTCTCTCGATTAAGGTTTCGTTACGCGAAACGATCCACTTTTGGTAATGAGAGACACTTGAATCCTGCGTGGTAAACCGGTTGCAAAACTAAGTAATATTCGAACGTACATACTAAATGAATCGTCGATTAACGGAAATCAACATTTTTGTAATCTTCATTATATCAATATTACTGACATTTGCCAAATTAAGAGAAATTCAGACGCAACCTAATTTGAATTACACAAAGAGGAAAGATATTAAATTGAAGTACTATGCTATATACATGCATACATGTATGTGTCGTTAAACATTAAACTATATGTGAAGAAATGGTATAGTATAAAAATGAGCAAATTGGTGTTAAAAAATATGATCAGTAAATTGTTCCATAATGAAATGCATCCTAGGCTGCTTTACCAAATTTCTTTTAGTTGAATCAAATTTTTATAAAACTGTTTGACAGATTATAGAGTTAAGTCAAGTCAATAGATATTTTAATCGACACGATTGATGTTTTTTCTTTCAAAAAATAACGATGACAATAATTTAACTTGTTAATCATTTGAAATTGTAAAAATATGTGCGATACACGTGTATCAGTATTACAAACAATTCAGAAATAATTCAGATTCGCGTATAATTATCTTTCTGCACATAAATTATTCTCCAAATAAGAATTATAAAATATAATTATAGCATAAAATATTTATTAAGAACTGGGCTTATAGCATTCTTCCTGAACATCGTCGCTTAAATAGGACGTTGTATTTGCATGTTTATAAATTATTATCCGGATTTCTGCTTCTTAAATCGCTTTTGCGTTCGAGTTGTAAATGCGACTTAATGCGTATTTAATCCCCTAAATAAATTTTTCCATAATCGAGATCCAATTAAATCGCTTCCTCGCTGCATTTCTTCGAAATTCTTAGGCCTGATTTGAAAATAAAATTTACAAGAATTGCTCGTTTCATTTATCGAAGAAAATAATTTCAAAAGTTTGTATAAAAGAAGAGAATAGAAATTTATTTATGTACTGTCATTTGTCACGTGTTTCATTGCGAGAGTATGAGAATATGTCGTATGAGTTGTGACATTCTCACTGAATAATACCAACAGATCACATTTAATAGAAATAAATTTAGAACTTGTACATAAATGTTCTTTCTCCTTGCAATATTTTTCTACTAAAAGATTTTTACATAATGAGCATACCAATTTATAGTGTGATGTAATGTAATGTATATGTATAATATAACCTAAAAATGTATAATGTCTTTATAAGCGACGTAACATTGGAGTCAACAAAATAAAACAAAATTCTATTGTACAGTACCGTTTGACTACGTTTATGTATTGCGGTGTAATACGAATATATGTGAAACACACAGTCATATTGTAATCCGTAAAGGAGAATTGCGAAGGCGTAGGTCCGGTCTGCTCTCCCAAGTACGGATACGTAGGTTTATTTACGTAGGCATTTAACCGTGATTCAACTTCAACTTGGCTGCGGTGGATCAGTAAGTGGTTGTGATTAGACTCGAGAGGATTGTTTCCTATACTTTTACCAATAACAACGAAGATTAGTATATCATTTTTTAATACATATTTCATTCATATCCATTCTATTCAGTGAAAATACAAAGGATGCTGCTGTTACTGCTACTTATGGTAAGTATTTCCCATATCAAATGTTTGTTAAGTATCATAGTTTCAATATTAATATAATTGATATTTTTCTTTCTATCTAATATTTAACATACACAACGCCACTGTAATTGAATTATTCCTATTGTTAACGTTAATTCTTATTAAGAAAATTCTATATGTTTATTTATATATTCATTCGAGTTAGATACATTTCTTACTTTAGCAATATCGATTCAAAATCATTCATTTTTGTCCTTTTTCCAATTTAGATTTAAATATCCTTCCCTCAATTTTAATATACGAAAATCATTTCTTCTCGTTTCTTGTAAACTGTAAGTGAAAAGTTATTTCTCGTTTAACGACTGCCACGTGAGTATGGATTGGATACTTTATGCCCTTTTTTCAGTTTTAGTTTCAGTACAGAGTGTCACGTGGCTAACTATCGACTAAATACGAGCAAACGATCAGCAGGTTATTCTAAATGCGAAAATAAACGAAGCATGTGGAATAAAATTGTTTCATTTAAGGCATTATTTTCAAGAAAGTAGAGTGTGAACATGTTTAGTTAAGAATTAGCTTAGAACTTACTTCACGCGTACAATAACCTCCTATTGACTATTTTACTCTTGTCCAGTCGGAAATTAGCCACGTTCAAGTATACCTGATTTCCAAACTCGATTGTCTCGAAAATCGAGCTCTGTACGAATAAATGTCACTCTACGATCTAGTCTTATCTTTTCATGTAGATCTTTTCGACTTGTACCGCCAATTCGGTGACATTCTGTACAACGTGAGCGATAATCGAAATAACATTCGGTTTTAAGCTGATCATAGCATTTGTATCGCATCTGTGAAAATTATACTATAGTTTAAACCTGATTAAACTGAGTACGTAAAAGCTTATTGGCGTATCGTTTCACTACGTATCTCTATTAATTTTAGAACATACGTATATCGTTGGAATTATGATAAATAATTTAGAGATTTAGTAATGTGTATCCATTAGGAAGTATACCCATTTGTACATGCTTATTTCTTAATATCGAAATTTGTTCTTTCAATCATTTTTAAATATTCCAATCCAGCCAGTATAAAGATAATACTTTTATCGGTTGAGCTCAATGAAATAACGGTATGATACATCCTAAACTCCGTATGAGTGAGCGATTCTGATATTACTTTAAACTGTAAACTGTAAGTCTGCTTATTTCGATTAATACAGATTTTAAAGCGATTTATAATTGTTGAGAATTGTGGATCTTTGAAGCCGAAATAATGTTACAGGAACACAGAATTTACACTTTTAATTAACATTGAAATAGTTATACATTTATTTAATGAACGATTTCTAATATATTCATCGATACACATTTGCACGCGTCTCAGCATTCTCTTTGTCTCACCATCTTCCATACCCGACTCTTAACCGACCCTTAACCGACTCTTAACCGACTGAACTGTTTTCCTTCATCTGTTTTCTGCACAGTCCAGCACAGAAAATTATACATATTTCAACAATAATCTATCGTAAAGAATTACCCTTATTATTCTAAAAATCGTAGATAAAATATGAAATAAATCGAATTAGCAAACAAAAGAAAAAGTTATATCTTCGATACAGGTACTTGAATTTTGATGTATTATTATTAGAGAGCTTTAATAGAGGTTGTCATAATTTCGATAAAGAGATGCTTACGCACAGACGTAAAATGAATAAAGTATGTGTGAAGACGCGTGGTACAAGAAGAAAACAGATTTACGTTTACAGTTTAAGGCCGTATCGGACTAATTCTTGATTGAATATGTTTAAACTCGATTTTCTAGAAACTACTATGAAATATTCGAAGTTAACAAACCGAAATTTATCGTGCAGATGGATATTAAAATCTTGGACAATATGTACAATATGTATTTTCGCACAAAGACCGACTGCGAGATTATGTTTCTGATTCTATCTATTTCCTGGCAATTGTTTATTCTTACTGGTAATGAGAAGTTTTCTCAATGTTGTCTTTTGTTTTCTTTATAAATAGACGGCACACAGAATAGAAAGAATACTGATCGCTGATCCTTACACGCCTCGTGAAAAGCTTGACAGGATTATTATGTCGATAATAATAATTTTTATCAAGAATCAAGAATCGAGAAGCGTGAAGATTGCTTATAAAATAAACATTAAATTATACTTTTAACTTGCCATTGTTTTCACTCGTGTAGACAATTCCGCGATGTTACAAGCCAAAAAGAATGCAAAATTCTGTAAATCACAGCTTTTAAAATCACGCAAATTTTATGACTTTTTCCTAAAGATATCGTTTCCTTTTGTTAATGAATATTTATGAATATTTACCGTGGTTATTAGGTAGAACAAATTATTTGATCAAAGTTATTTCATGCGAGTTATTCGATTATATGTACACCTTTTAAAACATGTTTTTCGTATTGTTATTACTTGTCAGTAAATGTGTGCATAATTTAAGAAATATTTTTTCCTATCATTGTTAGCAAATGAATTACTTTAATAAAGTATAATTTAAAATTGTTTAAATTCCTATTATTGGGTTGATATCGACTAACATTACTCGCTAATGAATATTTGTAAACGAAAAGCAGATCAATTAGAATATTGTACTTTCTATTTCAATAA
>JACXIT010000174.1:241355-313208 GCA_014737525.1 Bombus difficillimus
CTTGCCATTGTTTTCACTCGTGTAGACAATTCCGCGATGTTACAAGCCAAAAAGAATGAAAAATTCTGTAAATCACAGCTTTTAAAATCACGCAATTTTTATGATTTTTTCCTAAAGATATATATGTTATTTGATCAGTTATTTCATGCAAATTATTCGATTATATGTACACCTTTTAAAACATGTTTTTCGTATTGTTATTACTTGTCAGTAAATGTGTGCATAATTTAAGAAATATTTTTTCCTATCATTATTAGCAAATGAATTATTTTAATAAAGTATAATTTAAAATTGTTTAAATTCCTATTATTTAGTTGATATCGACTAACGTTACTCGCTAATGAATATTTGTAAACGAAAAGCAGATCAATTAGAATATTGTACTTTCTATTTCAATAATAGATTGTCATTAAAAAAAAAAAAAAAAAAAATAGTAGCAGCAAAAAATTGAAATGGAAGAAAAAAAGAGAAAATTAGAACATATGCAACATTAACACGATACACGTATAAAAGTTTCACTGACAAAGATGACGCTTCATATATACGCACACAGTTGCACCAATTCAACGCGTACAAGAGTCTTAACTCGTAAAAGTGAAAGCGATGCAAACGAAGGAGAAAATATGATCGTGAAACTCGACCAATTGATCGCTATAAAAAGATAAATTGGGCTTTCCTGCATGTAGCTCTGATAACCTTGTTCGACTTTCATTATTGGAAATTTTATAAACGAAAGGATCCTTTTCTTTCGTTGTACATAAATTTAAAAAACTGTACAAATATTTATTAGCGAGTAATGTTAGTCGATATCAACAAAATAATAGAAATTTAAACAATTTTTAATTATACTTTATTAAAATAATTCGTTTACTAACAATGATAGAAAAAAATATTTTCTGAAATTTTCTGCAATTTAATTCGTTAATGCGTTCATTGGTAATGAACTTTCTTGAAATAAAAGATCGATAGGAGTTGTATCGTATCGTGTAATTACGAGATTGTAACATTTTTTGTTCACGTACAGCTCTGCACTTGACCATAGTGTCATTTTATCTTTCAAATCAAACGTAACATTAGTACAAGTACTATTTACCTATGTCAGGTAGGCTTGTCTATCGATCGATGATTATACACGTCATGATCGATCTTTATTCAACAGCAATCCAAACTTCCTGCACAGAAATATTTATACTACTTCATCTGACCCTGACTAAACTAAACGCAATGCTATTAAAGCAATCATATAATGTAATACCTGGATGCACGTAATTATGTCGTTTCTATTCTTGTGATATATATCGTACAATTACTTTTTGCCGTCATCAAACACAAAATTATAATCTAAAACTCGAGTTTCTATACAGTTACGAAAATACATACGGACCGCGTAATAGCATTTTATAATAGCGAATTAAACGCTTTATATTATAATGAATATTACAGGTGAATATGATAATACGAAGGTAATACAACGCAAGCTACGCAATACAATATATAGTTGAACAATATAAATTAACACGCGAGAGAACAAATACATTGCTCGATTTACACCTGTGATTCCAACAATGAGTCATTCAGTGTCAGGGTAACAAGTATGTAATGTGATCTTCAATTTCCTACGTTTAACAACTTACGGATAGAAAATTAGTTATTTGGAAATATGAATAGCGTACTTACAAATGTATAATGTAATATGAAAGCGAGGTATTTATTAATTATATTAAGTTATTAAGTAGTTATAATTTAATAAAGAAACGATACGAAATATAAAAGCAGTAAATCAACATTCGATTATTCGAAACACGACAATATCTTTTTGCTGTTTCGTAAAAAGTAACAAATATAAAATGTAAAAAATGGGCTATTGCGCTTAAATAGAAAACGAGATGAAAATGATTTTATGTAGGAAAAACCGCGCCAGTTCCTTGAAAGAGTAGGGGAATGACGGTAAAGGAAAGAGTGGAGATCCATAGAATGGTCGGCGATAGCTTTGAAAATACAAAGCATCCACATCGTCTCAGTGCCCGTATCGCGTCCGCTCCGCTCACTTCGTTCAAATCCGTGCGGATGATTCACTGTGGTACACATATATCGATTTCCTCGTTTTACTTCATTTTCACTTTTATCTATAAATTCATTTACAAATAATAAAAGACCATCTGAATAGATCGCACAAGTTATTTAAAGTAGAAGATATATCCAAGAAAATTCAGATAAAAAATGTATTAAAATTCCATTTGAATTTTTCCACTGCAAGGAAAATGGAAAACGTTGTTTAAATTTTAACGCTTTATGTTTGAAATCGAATGTCACGGTTCGTATAAGTTTTATGTATCAAAGAAAAGATGAGCTATGAAATACTTTGGATGATTTGGTCAAACATAGTAGAGTCTAGTGCCATTTCACCTCTCTCTACCGAATCCTGAGAACGTGCAATCTTTCAAAAAAGTATCGTTAGACGACGAGATATCCATTAGCTTTGAACAATTTTATACGTGATTTATAAAAAAAGAAGAGGAAGAAGAAACACAGAAAAAAGGGGAAGAAAAAAGAACAGCATGGTGATATAATTCTACTGTAGCTTTTTATAATCATTGCAACGACTATGCTTTTGTGGATATTGAGCTGCCTGAACCTGTTAACGGTAAGCTGCGTTCTCAGACTTTTGTAATTAATTGCCTTGGATATAACGCGTCTCAAATGCGTCTCTTGGCTGCGCTCTTCGCATTAAAACACGCAGGAAACGCATAAATACAATTTCGTGTTCGTAGCCTAATTAACGTATCAGGTACGCGTAACAAGCTTATATTATAGTATAGTTTAATAGCACATACACTATAGTGGATAGTTTATTATTCGATCAACAGAAAATGTTGGAAACTATATTTCATGTACAAATGATTAAGCAGAGTTTCTTTATAAAGAGTGTGTTTAAAATGCAGAACGAGTCCGGTAACTTTTTTTTTTTTTTTTTTTTATTGCCAGGGAAAACTGTAAAGAATTTTGCATTGTTTATCAAGCTCCATCACCGTGGAGTTTCCGATTTTTTACAAAAAGACGCTAGTGCATTTGCGTTGATTAATTTCTCTTCAAAACGTGTAACTTTGATCTAACTTTCCAAAGTATCTAATCATTGCACTTTCAAGACTTTGTCACTCGTTTCTCATATATTTTCCCGTATATCGATCAACACTCGTACTTAAACAGTCCCTTTAATTCATTGTCTTCCTATTTTGTAAAAAGTCCCAGAAGAATAACCGAAGGAGATTTAAGTTTAAACGCGTTGTCCAAGGCGTCGGATTTTGAGTGCATTTTGTACCTACGACTAGGCTGTGTATAATCTTTCCTTCTTTGCTCGAACGAACCATATTCTCTTCAATTGTGTTCTCTTCTCCTAAAATATGCTCGCCGCGGTTGTACACGATTGGCGTATTCGCGACGATCATCTCTGCTGCAGCATTTGGATTTTTATCGCGCTTGACGAGAACAATAAACACATCCACTTTCTCGTTACTTGCAAAACCTATCTTTGCGGCTGTACACTGACGCGATCTGACATAACTTTCAATATTGCACTAGTTAATAACTGGATAAGATGGTAAGTCTAGATAAGTCTGGACATGAAGCGTCATAAATGACACGAGGATTCTTATTAATATTGTTGAGGTTATTGGGGTTATAAGGATCGAAGAACGCGTGGATAAATTGTAAAAGTAGCAAATATGTTTAACGATAAAGAGCAGATACAAGTATGAATACAGTTGAGCTGGTCTAGATCTGCACGCTGGCAGCGTTACCCTGTAACTGAAAATCCCGAAGCCATCGTCGCCTGTCTTTTTTTTTTTTTTTTTTTTTTNATACGTGGGGAAATCCTCATGGACACTCAGTGTTGCCTCACCGCAACAACCGAGTAGTGTCGGACTCTTACCGACTAAAACCCCACGCGGTTGACCTCTCGACGTTATGAGGTGCCCCGGGGTGGTCTCTTTCGAATTACTACCAGGGTGCAGCCTCGTCGTCGTTCTTCCTTCTTGGTTGAAGGAAGGTATCCCAAAACGCTTGACCTTCTAGTCTGCCAGAGCCACCAACGCCCCAGTGTCCTCCTATATTCATGGGGGGGGGTGCCGCAGCCCCAGCGCGTCCTCTTCGTCAACAACCACACGGAGCGGTCACCCATCTTTGACCGCCCCGCGCCCAGTGCTGCTTAACTTTCGTGATCTCACGGGAACGAGTGTATCCAGCACGGCCAACAGGCGTTGATCGTCGCCTGTCTATCGTCTATACACTCTCGATGGCTTCAGTGACTGAGGAAATTAAACAGTACAGACGTAGAGTTTTCCTAAAAGTGCTGACCACTCCAACAAATATCACTGTTAATAAACATAAACAACAACCAGACGTGGCATTTCAATTATCGACGAACATTGTATACAATTTGACACATCTGACAAAATATTCATTTCTTTCAAATTGTATTCTAGTACTTGTTTATTCAGATTGCCAAGAAGAATCAGTCGAGGCAAAAAGATCACGGGGTTCCAGCTAATAAAATGCAATTGCTCTTTGCATTTTTTTATATTTGGGATAGGAACACATATGCCCAGTTACTAGACTGATTCTGTATCCAAAATACATGCAAAAGGATAGAGACACTTATTAAATAGAGACACAAATTACTCTTCGCTATGCTTTAACTGGAATTTGATTAATTTTTAAATACCTTAGTTATCTACAAATCTTTATGTGTTTTTTCACACACGTACATCGGTTGTTATTCTCGTTTACACAATTGATAAATCTAAATGCGTTTAAGAACGAAACATCGGCTAATTAATTCCGCGTTCTAATTGTACTATTACATAGTGCTTCGCGTTTATCACTATGGTATATTATCATCGAGCAAATAATCTTATTATAATTATTCTAATTATATTAATACATATTACATATTGCCACGTATGACGTAAATTCCCATTCTTAATTACCCAATAATATCTACATAACGCAAGTTTTCCACACAACATTCGCTGCCATGTAAACAGAGTTTGGTTGAACATACACGTGTTTATAGACCGTGAAAAACTGGCTAGCAAGGAAGAAAGGACATTATAAATACATATACATATACAGAGGATCTCACCTAACTCTGTCAACCTTAATTACTCTCTTGTTTGTCACGTTACAGAAAAATGTTTCAAGAGAAAGTTATTGTACATGCATTTCAGGAGGAAAATTAGTCTGTAAGAGTGAATGTCATTTCAAGGTCGTATTTTTTGAGATTTTACTAGTAATAAACGATGTCCCATACTATATTTCCACTTGAAATAATTTGAGCCAAAAATTCCGCAGGCAATTCATTGAGGTACGACTTTCAGATGATTTTTACCTTCAGAGCTTAATTCCTCCCCTGAAATACAATAACTTTCTCTCGAAATAATTTGAGCCAAAAATTCCGCAGGCAATTCATCGAGGTACAAGTTCAAGGAAAATGAATTACAAACAAAATGAAACAAAATGAAAGAAATTTTCGTCATTTCAATGTTATGGAACATGCTTGCATACGTTTTGCTCTGATATTTTTAATGGTACACGAAAAAATGAGTCGTTCCATTAAAAAAGACATTACTGCTAGCAAAATCTTAGGACACACGACTTTCAGATGATTTTTACCTTCAGAGCTTAATTCCTCCCCTGAAATACAATAACTTTCTCTCGAAATAATTTTTTGCATCGCGACAAATAGGGGAGTTATTACAAATTAAGGGTGGCAGAGGTAAATGTGGCCTTCTGTGTATGCACGATATACGCATATCCACGTACATGTGTATCTTCTTTCCTTACGTTTAGAGTTTCTTGTAATTTACAAGTATTATCGTTCCTTGACATTACATGACTAAAAATTTGTACATTTTTCCTATCTTATATAAATTACGAATAAGCAAAAGCAATAAATACTTTTGAACTTGAGCCTTTAAATATTATATTACATGCAACTAATACACAATAACAATTATAATGTTTGCAATAATATTTCTTCTCGTCCTACTATAATATATCGTCCCTTATATAGCATTTAAAATTTGAAAATCGTGATTTTTTTTCCTATATGTTATTTTTAATTCCTTGCAATGAAGACGTTTAATATATTTTTCCCTCAATCTTTGATTAAAATTAATGTAAAACAAATATTTATACCGGTTGTGTGAGAAAATATATTATATTACACGCATCAACTATTACTCGTTGGTTTAATACACAATAACAATTATAATGTTTGCAATAATATTTCTTCTCGTCCTATTATAATATATCGTCCCTTATTTAGCATTTACAATTTGAAAATCATGATTTTTTTTCTTATATTTTATTTTTAATTCCTTGCAATTGAGACGTTTAATAAATTTTTCCCCCAATCTTTGATTAAAATTAACGTAAAGCAAATATTTATACCGGTTGTGTGAGAAAATATATTATATTACACGCATCAACTATTACTCATTGGTTTAATACACAATAACAATTATAATGTTTGCAATAATATTTCTTCTCGTCCTATTATAATATATCGTCCCTTATTTAGCATTTACAATTTGAAAGTCATGATCTTTCTCCTTATATTTTATTTTTAATTCCTTGCAATTGAGACGTTTAATATATTTTTCCCTCAATCTTTGATTAAAATTAACGTAAAACAAATATTTATACCGGTTGTGTGAGAAAATATATTTATAAAAATTTATATCACGATAATATTTAATAAAATTAAATGATACAATAATGTAATTGAAAGCGCAAATAAACATATAAATATTTGCAATTATGATACCTAATATTTTTGTATTTTCCAATGAAATAAAAAGTACAGTAGTATAATAGAGACAACTTGGCGCGCTTATACTCTTAGGACGTATGGTAAAACGTTGTTGAGTAAAATGCACTAATAATTAATGCAACGTGTTATGCATGTCAAGTTGAAATTGCGAAGGTCGTAATTGAATATGGAAAACGAATGGACTCTCGATGAATGTCAATTTTATTAATGAATAGGATTATTGCTGTGACACACATTTCAGTATAGAACTAAAATTGATCTAATTACGTACATACAACGTCCAATAATGCACAATGAATACTATTATCATAGCAAGCAATGTACATCCTAACGCAAAGAAAATTCTCTCTTCGAAATTATTAGTCATATTTTTTTTGGAAATTAATCATTAATTCGTTTAATCTAAATATCAATTTTCATATGTCTAGATTCTTAAGCAATGCTTGCGAAACGTACAAAGTATATATTATTTATAAAGTTTCATAAATTTACAAATTGCAAACAGTAGCTGTAAAAAGTAAAGAGTGTCCTAGATTTTAACGACAAATCTTTGTTGGTACACTCTGTGGGGCAAAAGAATTAAAAAAACGTGGAGCAGATTGTTTAAATCCTTATTAGAAAATAAACTTTATGACAAAAACACGAAACGCGATGGGAATAGTAACGGACTTGCGGTTTCTGCGACACAACGTAACAACAAATCAACAATGTATATTTTTCTCTAATCTACTTGCATATATGAGCCATGTTTATTGTCCAAGATCGTCAAAGATAGCGTAACATTCTTAGCACTTCCGGAGGTAACTCATACGTCGTCTCCAGTATCAGTATAATAATATTCATTGCCTTTGACAATGCAAGATCGACAGCGATTGAAAGTGGAATCATTTATTGTTTCAGTAATTCGTATTTCGTATTTTTTCTTAATTAGGCCCATAAAATATACCGTTAATATTTCACCGATATAACTTGGTCTCAAACTTTCCGCAGACACTAAACGCGTACAAACTCGCAATTTTCCTTGTTATAAGTGGATGTATATTCCGTTCGACTGAAGGCAAATTACAATTTTAACCAATCATGTCTTATAGTGGCACCTAAAGCGAGCGTTGAAACCGCTAAATTACTGTTAGTAAAGCATTGTCTGTACGATCCCTGTCAGTTATTTTCTCCGTCACCTTTCCCTTGCTTCCGTTGTCCCCAATACTGCAGATCTCACTATTCTTTGTACTGCCTTGTTTTATCATTAACAATCTGTGTATACGACATTAAAGATAATTTTGCTGTTACAAGTACATTTCAACAGAAAGAAGCACGTTTGTCTCGTAATGTTTATATATTGAAAATATCTTCCATCCCACTGAAAGTAAATTACAATTTTAATCAATCGTATCTTATGTGTAAATATATTTTATTATATTTCGGTTTTATAATAACAGAGGTAGGTTTCTTCTGATCTTGCAAGAATACGATAAGGCAAGATACAAAATAGGAAAACGAATTATTCAAATCGGCATTATGTGTTTTCAAAGAAGAGAAGACTGCAAAATGTTGTGCCATAATTTAACTTGTGCATGTCGTCGGATCTCTAATAATTCACGACAAATAAATATACAACATTTTACTTGGTCGACAATGCGCATTCACGTGTTTATACAAAGACATGGTCTTTTATTATAAATTACGATTGATATATTATTATATTTATTTTTCGAACGACAGAATATACTGTTGAATAAAAAAAGAGTGGTCTCCCTAAAGCATCTTGTTACCGTCAAATTCTTATTTGAAACATATTCTCTTATTATTGAGAACAAATTACGATTCCCTATTTTATCTCGAATCTCGTAATGATTAGAGTAATTTTGTAAACTATATATATATATAACAATTTCAGCTACTATAGCTTTTGTAATTGTTTTACTTTCGATTATGTTACACTGCATGTGCAGATCTCGTTATAATCCTTTCGCAATATGATATTGCACACTCTAATGTCGTATCCACACAGCTGTTCGTAACAGGCCGCAAGCAATAGAGCGAACGCGACATAACGAATAAGAAACAAAGAATAGTCGTTCAATCGAGGCACGATAATAATATATATTGATAAAATTGTAATTTTGAGAATTGTGCAGAGCGCTTATTCAGCAAAATTATATAGTCTGATATTCGAGAAGAGTAAAAAATAATAATAGAGTAAAAGTAACGATAAACGTTAGCGTGCCATGAAAATTATCGGAAAGAAACAGTTCTTTTATAGCACAATACAATGTAACGATCATGTCTAATTTATTGGTCTTTTGAATAGAAAATTGCGAAAATTTTATTTCTGAAACAGCCATAGGCTGTCTAAAAGAGCAAATGATTTTAATGCGTTGTACATTTATTCTTAGGATAAATATGCCAACTTTTATATGATGGCAAAGTCAACGCAAAAGATACTTTGTGATTTTTATATCCAAATATGTTACAAACATTTACTTCTTATAAGTGAAATCATGCTTATACGTACTTATTTGTACCAATCTTATAGTGAATTTGAAACACATCCAACCGTTATACATGTGTCGTAAAAAAGAAAGAGGAATACGTTAATTTTGAAGTGTTTGTAAATACGTGTTTGTTTTGTGATGAAGCAAATAAAATCCATCATGTTGGGAAAGAATAAAGACAGCTTTTTAACATAAATGTATGTTACTTTGATTTGTCCGACTTTTTCCAAATCTAAGATAGATTGTCCAAATACAAAACTTAGAATCTGTAGATCATTGCGTCATGTTTAGTATAAGTAATACTTCTTCAAATTAAAAATCTTTTCTCAATTATATATTGCCAAACTCACCATTGTTGAATATATTTCTACATTATTAAAGACCTCAATATCGACGTATAAAAGTAATTCATAGTTGCCAATTGATACGTATTCAAATACTATCCTAATTCGTCAAATGTATGTATTATATTTTCGTATCTCCTTTATCTCATACAAAATATTTACGATAAAACACGTCTGTTGACAGTTTCGTCTTATAAGGCAATCGCAATGTCACAAATAATGTACTGCAATGTCCCAACAATAACACGTTCTTTATCGGTTATATGTTGTATTTATTTCTGCTAAACATAACGCTTATACCTAAATTGTAAGCACAGATAAGCAAAGTAAAAAAGAAAATCGCTGGACAAAAGATGCATTAAATAAATACATTATACGTAAAATAAAGTACTTTTTTTTCTAAATTGTATTCAATTGATTTTCAATTTTATTTTCGAATATTATTTGAATAAAACTGTTGGAATACAACGATGTTACAATCATAGACACAAATACTCTTATACAGACACCTACACAGGTATTTGAACAGGACACTTACACAGGTCAGACTCATTACTGTATAGAGAGGGGGGTTCAAAATCTTCAAGGGGTCAAGGGTCATTACCTACAGTCAGTCTGAGAGTAACTATTTTTTTTTTTTTTATACGTGGGGAAATCCTCATGGACACTCACAGTGTTGCGCCTCACCACAACAACCGAGTAGTGTCGGACTCTTACCGACTAAAACCCCAACGGTTGACCTCTAGACGTTATGAGGTGCCCCCCGGGGTCTCTTTCGAATTACTACCAGGGTGCACAGCCTCGTCGTCGTTCTTCCTTCTTGGTTGAAGGAAGGCATCCCAAAAACGTTTGGACCTCCTAGTCTACCAGAGCCACCAACGCCCCAGTGTCCTCCTCCTCCTATGTTCATGGGGGGGCGCCGCAGCCCCAGCGCGTCCTCTTCGTCAACATCCACACGTCAGCGGTCACCCATCTTTGACCGCCCCGCGCCCAGTGCTGCTTAACTTTCGTGATCTCACGGGAACGAGTGTATCCAGCACGGCCAACAGGCGTTGACGAGAGTAACTAGCCAACTGTCAACAACTCGTAAATTCCTTACCTGCATACTTTGTTAATCACTCACTTATACGTTAAATACATTTGGTTCTGTAGTTCTGTTTAATAAATATCACCGAATATTATTTCAATATAAACATTGTGTCTTCCACAGATTATTTATCTTAATTTTAAGATTAAATTCTAACAGTATTTTTAGCGAATTCGACAATTCAAGCTTGTTTTCAGCTAACTTTTCTTAAGCGATCGATATTCCCCCATTTTTCTCTACATTAGAACCAAGATCATCTACTGTACTGACGTTAATCTTTCTTGATTTTGATTTTTCGAAATGTCGATGGATGCATTAGATACATTACAACTGAATATACGCATCCCACGATATTGGCCGTATCCGGTGAACCATGCAACCGTTATAATGTGGCTGCAACAGTCGGCAGTTTCGAGCACTATTATTATGCGATTGATTCTCCTCAGGTTTTAATTTTATCGATAAATATGAAAATGTGCGTTGCTTCCCGCTAACAAAGAATTTTCAAACGAAATCCCTGATCTTACATAGTATGATGCTGGTGTTCTAAGTTCGACGTAAGTTTCTCGCAACAATCAATGTATTGGGAACGCTGTTGATGGAATAAAGCTTATATAGCAGGTATTCTTTTTAATATCGAAGAATGAACAAAAGGTTCGTGCAACTTTTGTGTCTTTTAGGATCATAAATACGTATTCATTCCTCAATATTTATATGTATTTGTTGAGAATTGTGGATCTTTGAAGCCGAAATAATGTTACAGGAACACAGAATTTACACTTTTAATTAATATTGAAATAGTTATACATTTATTTAATGAACGATTTCTAATATATTCATCGATACACGTTTGCACGCGTCTCAGCATTCCCTTTGTCTCACCATCTTCCATACCCGATTCATAAATCATACAATTCGTAAATTCCTTACTTTGTTAATCACTCACTTATACGTTAAATACATTTGGTTCTGTAGTTTTGTTTAATAAATATCACCTAATATTATTTCAACATAAACATTGTGTCTTCCACAGATTATTTATCTTAATTTTAAGATTAAATTCTAACAGATAGAAATAGAATTGAATACAATGTTACATTACAATCTAAACTAGATGCAAATAAATATTTTAATACCACTTTGTAAACAATGGAATTATTATCGCTATTGGTTATCGATTAATACAATCAAAATCTTAGTATCTCTTTGTAGCAAATGGCAATTTGAAAAATATCTGATGCTCGGATGCATAGAAATGTGTAGAATAAATTCCAGGATATACTTCTTTTTTCCAACACAACGTTTCTTTCCATTTCTAACAATTTTAAAGATGATCGCACACTATCGAGAATATTATTAATCACGTGCAATTCATATGGAAGGATTAATTCATATTGGAGGATTGTTCACGATCGTCTACCGGTTTGGTGACTAAGCGCCACAGTTCTGTGCTGAAATACGTTGAAATCTTTTTCTCTGCGACGTGATCAACGCGCCAACAACAATAACATAATCGAAAACAATGCACACGAATAAAATTCCACTGTATCAATCTGAACGTTATATCTGTGTCATATATTAACGCTACATAAATTAAAATACAATTAAATATGTTGTTACTTCGCGTTATTAATTAAGTAATCCTACCCTGCAGGCTGTCGCAATACAGAGTCGTTTAGTTGCAAATTAAACAAAATATCAATACCAGTAAATAATAGGAATATTGACAATGATGTTGACCGTATGCAATCGAGGTACCATATTTATAATCAATATTTATGTTAACTCGAGGAACATTCAAGCTCATGATGAACAATAATTTCCAAACTGTATACGAAATGTATCGCAAATATGATAGAAAATATTCCAATATCGCATATTGACAATACTATTGTTGATTGTGTGCGGATCCTTTAAGCACCTTTTGAATTTCTTAATCCTGATTCATTGCTGTATCTTGTAGACTCAAATTACAATTATATCTTAAATTTTTGTTCAAACAGTGCAGCAGATTGTTCATTAAACGACTAACGATCAAACGATTCATCACTCGCTTTATGATCGCTATATTTTTCATTTTCTAATAAAACCTTGGAAATATTGAAATCGTCTTATACAAGTTTCTTATATTCTTCGTATAAGAGGCGTTACCTTGCTGTATTTCTCTGTTTATTTACCGACATAGCATAAAATAAAATTTACGATTCACGGGAAATCAATTGTTATTTTTCGATCGTTTCAGGTTTCCATCTTGTGTTTGTCTACGAGTGAAATAGAAGCTGAAAAAAGCGGTTGGAAGGTTGATCCAAATACGCAATATCATATTCAAACCGACGAAGGGCCTGAAAGGTACTTTCGTTTCCAAACATTAAATGGACAATACAGGAAGGAGAAAAGATTATTGGATGGAACAGTTATCGGCACGGAAGGCTGGCTAGACCCTCTTGGATATTTACGACTTAAAGATTACATAGCTGACGATAACGGATTTCGAATTCTCAGGTAACGCGGATAATTATAAAACGCGCGTGTCTTATGTTACGTACGTAAATAGTAAATCTCGTTGGAATCGTTCCATTACTCCCCGCAATACGACAACGGGCTTAATTTTATATAAAACTAGTCGTTGACTGACTCTTTACACGCTACGTTAATAGTGTTGTCACTCGGAACAAGCGAGTACAGGTTGTTATCGGAACTTACACGGGGACAGGATACGTACAACTGCCACCTTTGAATGTTTGACCTTGTGTCTTATTAATAGTCATAGCGTAACAAAGTCTAATAAGGAACTGCCACCGTTTACATTAGAATGGTAGATCCGATGAAGTCATTGATATCCGACGTATCATGATTTTTGCTCCAGCAGCGATCCGTCAAAACTGTCGTCTCTATTGCACTATACTTATTCAGATTGTGTATTTACATAGTGTTTCATAGTTTTACATAGTGTTACCATCTTCAACTTTAAAAAATAAATTACCATGCCCGTAGAATTTAATGAACGAAGAGACTCTACGCGATAATCCACTACTATATCGATTGAGATATAAGTCTGAGAAGAAGCATCAACGTCATTTAAAATGAAATCGTTGATACTGTTTAGCGATTTATTTTGTCGGAGCTGATATTGCTCGCTCTTGAAACCGGAAAAGAAGAGTCGGAATAATTCATTGACGCTGTTGGCGATATTACAAAAAATATTAGAAAAGTGGGTTATCGAGTGGAACCTTTCCAGTGTTATAGTTCGCAAAACCTTCCATAGAGACGTTTATGGTAAGAGAAAGCTCCTGAATCGAGGAGCACGCGTAAGATCTTTTAAGGCACGCGTTGACTCAGCTCACGTACCTTTGAATATTACGGGCAAGGTTTACCAAGTCTTCTAGCGCACAGTGACTTTTCCTATCATCTCTCTGTTACGATTACCAATGTCCTTGAAAGTTCTACCAAAAGTTTCTATTCCAGTTTTACGAGACCTTCGACTTTCGTCCCACACAATGACAGAACCTGATAAAGGAATTATTGTATATGTATAATTTTATGCGCTAGACTAGGTTAGATGCGTAGTAGTATACTTGCATGTGAATATCAGTGTGTGCAAGTATGTGTGCGCGCGGCGTCTCGAAAACAAATGAACGTAAACTGTTCAGTCGCGTGCAAGTGTGTATCCGTGAATATCTTTGAAATCGTTCATCGAATAAATATATAACTGTTCTAATACAAATTCCAAGTGTAAATTTAGCGTTTCTATACCATTATTTCGGCTATTGAGATCCAAAATTCTCAACAAGAATCTTGGATTTAACGCTTTGCTTTGAAATGTTGCACACGGCGTTTTCATCTCAACATATGTTCTATGGTAATTTAGACATTGCGTGCTAACAACGTTGCAACTGTCCCAGCTGAGGCAACTGCGAGCGCAATTCGACCTTCGAAGCGTAGATTGTTAAACAACAAATTGATCATGAAAGTTTGTCTTGTTCTATCAGACGCGTCCAAAGAACGTTTCGTCTCGGAAGCTGGTAATCTCGGTCGTTTAGAGTTAATCCAGTTGCAAATGTCTCCTGTTCGTTATAAGATCGGTTGCACTGTTCGACAAAAGAACAAGAAGGCTTAGGGTGCTCTCGCTCTTCCTTAATATCGACTGTACGATTTTATCAATTTCAGTAAGGGCCGGGATGAAAATCATATCGTTGAATCCCAAGTCTGGCAATGAATGCTTGGTCCGGATGCGGTGTAAGGCATGGCCCGACTATCTCTGTGCTTCATCGACAAAAACAGTAGATCAGATACTTGACAAAATGCTATCACAGAAAATAAAAATCCAGAACTTGTGAGGACCGCTTCTATGAGAGTCTTGTCCTAATGGGAATCGTTTTCTAACAGGTCGAATGTTTCACAGGCCGGCTGAAGAAATGGACGCATCACGCGATTTACAGCGCATAGATTTTCAAAGGACGTAGGACTTTTAACGACGTGGAGTAACATTCGTCGTAACAACACTTGACTGACTGCGTTTTTCTTGCTTACGACGTTAAAACATATTTTAATTTTAAGTATAATAGGAAGATATCTCGTTGCAGAGTAGCGTTTTGGCAAAATGATCAACGACGCGCGACTTAAAAAATGCTACCAATGTAGTATCTTGCAAATGTGCTGCGATATCGACAGCATTGTCGTCGGTAAATTGAGCACGCTGTCCATTCTCAAAATAGGCAGTCAAGTGCACAGTGGTAGGATGACGATTACGTACGTGTTCCCTGGACTACGAGTTTTCAACTGGTCCGGCCACTTTAGCTTGCCCGCGGGAACGGTTCCGTATACATGAATAGAAGCACATGTCCTCGGATTGACTTAGTTTGCCAATGGATCTCTTATGCTCTCCAACGGGACAAGTATCTACGTACACCTTCAGCTTACCAAAACACTTTCTTTATCCATTCTTTATATCTTAGATTAGGATCAGACTCTGTTGCAAGAATAGACGAAAATAAGTTCCAACAGTTAGTCATAAAAGGCTACGTACGTCCCTTATCATGTTATATTAATATTATAACAAACACGTTAGCTGCAACAATGTCTTTGATATCAAATTTTGTACTAATCAAACTTAAATATATGTCGGATCCTCCTTGGAAGTCGGGGCGTGTAACGAATCTTGCTGAGAGTTGGACATTGTCGTTGCATACCAGTGGGTATTTATTGGAGCGATTGTACAAAAGTTAACAAATGATATCGGTGATTGGCGCGTGAGACGTCGATGACAAATGGATTCAGGTTCGATGACGAATACACGGTCAACGGGATGACGACTATGTGCGTGTTCTCTGGACTACTCTAACTTATCGAATAGCTCCCAGTCCAAGTGAGACTGCCCTTATAGAATCCTCTACGTACCTCTACCTTTTCCTCGGGTCAATCTTTGTTTTTAAGAAGAGTTATTTAATTACTTTGTACCTCTGTTAGGTACACGTCCCTCCCGTGACCGTGGCTACGTTCAGTGACACATTACGTCACTTCGAGTCCAAGCCCACTGTCATAAATCTCGGGCAAACATAATTGGCTTAGCTCATAAACAGCTATTTCTCCGTTTTGCTGTTTAAGTACGGCTATGATAAAAAGTCTGGACTAAAGTATTGGGGTTTTACCAAACATTCCAAAAGAAAGATCCTGATGTCCTTTCATCTCCGACATATCTATAGCGCCTCGTAATTTAACTTCCTGCTAAGTTCATAAAATAAAACTCCGTGTATCATCACCTGTTCTGATCTATAAGAAGTTTCCATGTCCATCATTTTAACAAGGTTTACACACAGTGCAGTATGTTGATATTTCCGCCAAGGACTCTATAAATGCAGAACAAACTCAAGATATCATCCGTGGCTGACAACCTATTTGAGATTACATACGCGTAAGAGAAACAAGTATTCTGCATACTTATTCTAGCCTCCACCCAATGTTCTTTTGATATTTCTACGTTGTAGCACACGCTGACATTGTGAACGATCTCAATAGTCGAACAATATGTGATTGCCAACTTTATTAAAGATACTTGTTCAATCACGATTATTATACTTATTAAATCAATACTATATATTATATACTATATCCAATATATTATTTATACTCATTAAATCAATTACGAATACCGAAGAAATTTCAAATTAAAACAATATGAAATTCAAACTAATTCCTTTAATTAAGATCAATGACAATCTGCGCAAAGTCGAATTTAGATGTGTTCGTCAAAAGAATCTCACCAAGCTGTGTCTAGTTTTTCTACAATATACGTATTAATAATTAACATTGTGAGTCTACGCTTACGTTAGTGCTTTGAAATTCGCAATGATTTATAGATGTGATCATTTAGAACAATGAGAAGAAAGAGAAGACGAAAAGAAGACAGTTTTATTCTTCTACGGGCTTCTGAGGCTTCCTGGACGACACAGTTATTTACGTACCATTTATTATATTCATAATAGCTTATAAAATGAAATATAATCACGTTTTTAATAAAGGAGACGAGGAACTGCCAAAATCGAATATATTCCATCCAATCCTATTCGAGCCCATTCCATACCATTTTTATTATTGCTGCGAATTGATCAAAATATCTAATTAATTATATGAAAATTTGTATGTTTGCATTAGGTCGAAAATGATTTACGTGGGTAAGAACAGACCTATTTACGATGCTGTAACGGAAGCAAAAAGAGCGCCTCCTCAAACTGGAATTCTTGTACAACCAGCACGTCCACCAAATCCTTTCAGGTAGTATTACTACATTATAATATATAGCTCTAGCCAGTCATACAAGTTTAAAAACATAGTGTAGCTATGAAAACATACAATTTTACTAGAATTATTGCATACAGGTCTTTATTTTTTAAGTTAAACGATTATCGTCGCTAAAATGATAAAACTCTGAACAAAAAGAACAATTCAATGCTTACAACGGATATTATACATACCCAAATTAGGTTTCAGCATTATGTAAATATATGTATTTAAAGAATTTTATGTTTAATTGAACTAAATCTTTTAGTTTGTCCTACAACTATTATAAAATAATTGTTATTTTATTTCAAGAAGATAATAACAGACATACTCCCGATGTACATACTCATACACGATGTTCGCTAAAGCTACGTAATCGATCTTCGTTTATTTATTTCGGTGGAAATAGACATCGACTCGTCATTTCCTTTTTTTGTCGTAGCTAAATACTTTAAAACCCTTTCGTCGCATGTTTGATGTATTTTTCCTGAATTTGAAACGAATTGTGGTAGTTTAGACGTAACATAGAACGCTATACTCGGTTACGTTGTTAGCACTACACCCGTACGTACATCAGAGAACCAATCAACTATAAGCTGCTAAAGTATTTTCTATCTTCTTTCCCGATTTAGTTGTCGGACCATCACGTTTTGACTAGTTTGTACCTAACTAAACTACAAAGTTCCTCTTCCATGGTTACCTTCCTTTCATCGCGTTGATACGCTCTCATACTACCGATTCTATCTTTCAGTTAGGTTAATCTCAACCTAATCTCAGTCTTTGGATTTAACCAAATATCCCAATAGGTTTCTTACTATTTCCCTGCGTTTCGTTTTGTATAAACTATAGCTTTCTTATGTGTTCCCGTTTCTCATAAATTATATATATTACTATCTACGTCATTCTTACGTTCGTTAGAATCTTACGGATTCTAAAAGTATCGCGAAGCGCAAGTCTCCACACTTTCTTCTACGCCGATGCTCCTTTCCCTCTAATTTTTCGATATAAAAAGGCTAATGGTTAAATGAATTCACTCGAAGAAGAGCCTGACGCACATGTCACGTAAACTTGAGGATTGGGTGATAAAATCCAACTTTCCGTGTTAACCCGTAGTAGACAATAAAAGTAAAAGGAAACCTAAGACAAGAGATACTCGCTTGGTGCGAAGGACCTTAACTATGAAAATTCCAAGACCCCTGGTGGGTACTTGAGACTATTGAGGGTACGCGCAAAGGATGTGCAGACATCTGAGCGCCATCCTGCCCGCGGTGTGTGGCTTGGTTTGTGATATGAATTGACGTTACGCACACTACGTCACACTAATGGTTTTTTGATACTGCTCTTTGATGTCCGCTTTAGTGTTTGCGTAAATGCTTAGAAATCGCAGTCACTACTGATCAATTGCAACAGAATATAGCGTACAGAACACAATACATTATTCTTCGCCACATAGCGTTTGTTCAGTTGCAATATCTAATCCAGAGAACCCGCAACGTACATCTTTGCCACTTGAGACGTGTCGATTTGTTAATAATATTACAAAGCTTGCAACTAAGGCTTTCTTTCTACGACTCCCAGCGTTAACCATACAAATGTTGGTCCCGCGTATCATGTCAGCCGCACGTCGCACAGTAGCGCGTTTAGTCGCAGCAAAGCTGCGAACAAATTATTGTCTCCTTTTTCTACGTACTGCAACCTGCTCATTCGAAATATTTATACGAAATATTTATGAGTTTTTATTTAGACAGTCAGCGCATTGAACGTCACGTATGGTATATACTTTGTTAACATTTGATACACCAAATACGACACGTACCCAATTTCGAAATGATATTAAAAGACGACTTATAGAAATCACATAAAAAGTATGTCATCTTCTTTTTGAAACTGTCTCCATGCCTATAACTTTCTAAAATTCCGTATGCATATCTGCCTGAAGAGCCCTGTCTGTATCTGCCGTCGTTATTAACAATCGTCTAACTCCTTTTGGGATTTCCTTTCTTTTTACGTTCTTTGAAATTCCGTATTTAGCTACTAGAATAGAAGTAGAGAAGCGGTAGAAAAGATCCGTATTTGAATGTGACAAAGACTTCTCCTACGCATGTGCCCTCGATATTATCTTGCATTTTTATCGCGCCATTCTAAGGCCTCGTTTGAATACTCGCCTGCCGCAGCTAAAACTTTTCCACTATTTGTGGTCCATTAAAATTTTATGCTCAGTTGCCGGCATATAGTTATTAACTATAATGTTTTATGTATAGTACGACAGCGTTTCGGAGATAGCCAGAAAATGCTATTTCATTGATTATGTATGAAACCATCGTTTTCCTGTCTAGTCAACATCTGTACAATCCATTCATTGTAAATAAATCACCATCATTTAGTATTTCCCGATACTACACTATTTACTCAATGATTCAAACTGTTTGCTTTGTTTTAACGGAGAGAGCTCCAAATATACAAATACTTGAAGTTTTCAGTAGATGCTATGTATTACGTTATACGCATTTGAAGTAATGACCAGAAAATCTAGTAAATACTATTGAAGTATACCGTAGAACCAGTTTCATTATTGTTACGCCATTGCTAAATGTATCAGCCACCTGAGAGTTGGTGACGATAACATGCAACCTAGAGGCTTCAGAAATCATTTTTTGCAACAGTATGGAGTTCAATATTTGGATGCACCAGGGTTCCAGATGACCAACGTAACGGCTTTTGCGTCAAATGTAAAATTATATTTGCAAAACGCTTCAACGGAGGAAAAACAGCACTAGATTAGTCTTGTAACGTCAAGTACATCAGGGACCAGGCCGCACACCGAGAGCAAAAATGACAACCAGATGTCTACACATCCTTGCCGCGTACCCTCAATATTCTTAAGGACTCATTATAAAGCCATTTTCATAGTTAAGGTCCTTCAGGCCAAAAACAAGCGTTCTTTGTATTTTTGCCTACTACGGGAAGATACAGGAAACTCAGTTTTTCTCACGTTCGGTATCTTCCGTTAGCAACTTTCTTTCAAGGGCGGTTAGCACCCTTCCTCACCCACCAACCTAGAAAATCAGCCAATTGACATCGAAGTCTATTTCCCTCACTCTCCTAATGAAAACTTATCCTTAACAAATCAGCTCTTTTCATGTCCTTAGACCCACCCATCACTAGCTTTCCTCCGCCACAACATCATCGCTAAACTTTACTGATTCTCTAACTCTCGAACAGTCAACATCTTCTTACCGCGTCTCTTAGATCTATATAAAGTTTAATTTATACGTGTCAACTCGGTATATACTAAATTGTAATTATTAAATGCATAATAAAGTGCAATATAAAAAAGAAGAAAGTTAATAGTTGTGTTTCGACACAACCTTCTTATATTTTTTTCTATAACCAAGCAACTCTATCTGGACAACGCAAGTCGCACTCTCTGACTTCTCCACTCACTGTGAATTTGTCTTTCTGCCTTAGCATCCCTTTTGTCCCTTTGTCTTAGTCTCACCACTCACGTTTTCCGCAACCGGAAACGTAGGTCTTTTTTCTATGAAACTATTCGACTGAAGGACCGACGACACATTGATGGGCCTGTCGGCACCTCGGCTCGCGACGATGTTTATGGTTTACCCGATATTTTTTAGGGCCTTTTGTCCACGATACTACAATTAAATAGATATTAATAGCTTAATAGCTGTTATAAATTATTATCATATAAAGTATTCATATTAATATATTATATAAGGAATGGAATAATCAGTTCTTTATTAACTCCAGTTATATTTACCGTTAAATGGGCATCGTTAAATATGCGCCTACCGTCGATTTGTATTCCTATAGGATTGTCTTACGTGATCAACTTTCAATCCTAAACCCGACCCAACTATAATAGCTTTGTTCAGTTACCTTGAACATGTTTCAAATTAAGCTTTCAACTTCTTTGTCATGGAGAATGTTGATTTTGATTTGTCACATTGTTTAATTTCACTCGGAGATTTCACTTTATAACGTTATTAAACGTGCAATAAAAGTTCAAACGTTTAATTGCAAAATAGTATCGACCGTAAAAACTAATGTCAGTTAATGTCTTTTTTCAGACAACCAGAAAGAGAACACGTTGTTCCTTTAGTTGGTAACGATATAAATTCAGATTACTATGCCAGCACCACTATCAAACCTGAAGCTGATTATTCTCCTGCTGTATCTAACTCTAACAATTACTACTACAATCCAAATCGAGCAAGTTCTCCGTCTGGTCTTGGCAATTTGAACAACTATTCTCGAAATACCTATCAGAATTTTCCTGTTGCTCGCAACGAACATCTGAAGCCAAGCTTTCAATTACCAACAGCTACATCACGAAGTAATCCAACGGCGTTTCCTCAATTCGATGGAACATACAGCACTGCTAACGGATTCCAATATTATTTGAAAAGGCAGTATCACGAAGAGGAACACGATTCAAGTGGAGCAAATGTCGGTTCTTTCGGTTACATCGACCCATTTGGTATTAGAAGGGTAATATATTTCAAAACAGATCCGCAAACTGGTAGATTTCTTCATCAGAAAAATAACAAATACGTAGGATTCGACGCAACTCCGTATGATCTATCGTTACCTAATACGTACAGACGTAACTCGAGATCCACAACGTAATATATTTCTTCAAAGTTCATTTTAAAATAATACGGGTATCTTGGACGACATCTTGTTGGGATTTTCTTTCTCTTTATGCTTTGTTACTAATGTAAAACTGGAAGAAATTGTGCTAACTTTTAGTGAAATTTTTAATAGACGTTAAATACTAATAGGCCACGATAATACTTATTTTACGTATAACGCGTATTTCTCACATTTTGCGTGGATAACAAAATTACCGTGAAAACAGGCTTTCTTAGCACCTAAAAACTTAGTCTGCAACATTACAAAGGAATTGTAAGCTGTAAACGTTGTGCCATGTTAGGTTATTGTAGTACTTACTATCCTCCAATGATACTTTAAACCATGAAAATATAAGGAAACCTATTGCGTCAAATAATAGTCGAGTTAAAAACTCCATTACTATAAAATAGATAACAAGATACATCGTAGGTATGGTAATAAAAAATTAATAAATTTAAAAACAATACAGTGAAACTCGTTTAGTTGCTGATTTATATACAGGATGCGTCACGCAACTCAGTTTAAGCAAAAGTTGAAAGGTATGATATCTTCCTACGACTTTATTTGTTTTGTAAGTGCAAATACGCGCACAGAAAAATGCACATTTTTTCTAAAATGGATTTACATACTCTCCTTACTCGTATGTAACTATTATTTATTTATAATATTTAACAACAAAGTCACGTACTTACTTTAATTTACCTTATTAAAGATGATGTTTGAGTGTCCTACCTTTATACATCTAGTAAGAGCTTGTCATAGATCGTCTCTTTATTCATTCGTAACGAAGTCAAAGTGGTCGCTGTTTATGTTTGAAAAATGTAGTTTAATTTGTTCTTCCAAGTCTTCCAATAAACGGATGGACGCGAATATACTTTACGTTTGAGATAACCCCATACAAGGAACGTTAGTCAATAATTTGCTTTGTATAATCTGTATTTTTCTCTCCAGTACAAAACGTGCTAACGCACCGGATACACAAAAATGATTAAAGCGTCGTTAGAAGTCGTACCAACTTAGGTTGTAGGAACTAGTAATCATACCAACCCACTATTTCCTCAACAAGGAAGTCAAGAGAATTTATGTCATGGTGTTGCATCTCCCAAAATACATCTGCCAATTGATGTACGCTGTATATAAGTGACTGCCAACATTATACTTAATACGATTAAAATATTCTAATATCGAAGCGATGAGAAAGAAATATATTGAATATTTCATGCTAATGAAAAATAAAGGTTTTCTCTCCGTTTTCTTTCGTTAAAGGAATCTAAATCCTGCAACAAAGAATAGCGTAATCCAGCTGGCTTTAACTTTATGCTAAATGTATTCTAAAAAATTAGTTAAACATTTATAATAACGCTACGTCGCTAACAATAAAATCTTCCGAATTTCTGTGCGAATTATTCGTTTGTACTTGAGTTTTCGCAATACGCTTTAACATCCGGAGCTATGTTTGACACAGAAACTTGAAAGTTAACAGGTTAATTTCTCGTAATTATTCTGCAAGTACTGCGAGTCTGAATCGACATATGACAGTATATGACAGTGATGGAAGTGTGTAGGTGAAAGTAAAACATGTTCGTTGACTTTTCAGTATGCTTGTTAAAATGAAACAATTAGACATTTATGATATTGAAAATATTGAAAAAAGAATGGTGTTTTATATATATGGAACACGAATGTGCGTTCAATGATTTTAATCAACATTAATTCATTGCGTTATCTATTATGAAACTAACTAAAAACACGTTAAATATCTCAACTCGTTTCAAAGATTCTAATTACTTTCTAGCAACGAATATTTGTTATGTTATATATTACGATTTATTTATTGGGATTGATAGGATATTTGTCAATGAGTGATTATTAAAACTATAGTAGATTTAAAGCAACTACAAAGACGCGTTTTAACGTGACCCTGCGCTCATTTTCGATAATAATGTTGAAATGTGTTTCCTGCTATTGCTGAAACTTAATTTGTCCGTATAATACTATTCGATACAAATTTTTATTTAATTTATATATTAAATTATTTATAAATTAAGTAACCAAACTTCTATAATTATATATAGCGATAATAGGAATAAAACTTATCACAATATATATGATTGTCATAATTCAATCCTTTTTCCAATATGCAAGCGCAAGTATATATAGCTATCTTCAGAGTTCAGTAAACACAATTGAATTTAGTGTTCATCGTCATGCAATGTACATTTCATTAAACTCTTTATTATTTTTCATTACACGAACAATATGACGAATAGAATATATAGTAACTTACTATAGTTATGATAAAAAAAATTAATTAAGAGCTTAAGAATTAATTAATTTAAGAGCTAGTTAAATTTAAATATTGCAAATTGCTATTAGTAAATGTTACTGCGTTGTGTGTGCTGAGGCTCGAGCAGTGTGGAAAGCCGGCAAGAGTATTTTATGAAATACAGTTACAAATGTACGGTTGTAATGCACGGACGAAGCTAACGCAAAAATAGGAACACGAGAGGTTCGTATTCAACTATACCAGATCAAAAATGAAGATTAAAATGTTACTTAAAGATCTTATTTCGAATGTGAAGTAGTGTTTGAAGAATTAAAGAGAGCACAACCTGGTAGTGTTCGATTCTCCTCTGTTGAGCGTTTTTCAACAAAATGGTCAATACCAAAAAGCAGACTTCCGCAATATAATATATTGTGCAGTTAGTGTCAAAAAGGAAATATTTCTAATCTTCAACGTCTCTAATCGTCTCATGGAGATCCGTCAAAAATAAAAATAGCGTACAATGTAAAAATTGTTAAAAAGTCGGTAATGTGTGAAATGTAGCGTTGTAATGTAATTAAATGTAATTAAGTGAAATGTAATTAGAAATAGCAATAACATCCCGACCAGCATCGTACAGAGGATACGAAAAGTATTTCGAACTAAAGAAATAAATCAAGAGAGACGAGCTCTCGCAAAGAAATGACAATCGGATGAAATTGTTGAGGAAATAGTGGGTTGGTATGATCACTAGTTCACACAACCTAAGTTGGTACGACTTCTAACGTCGCTTTTTTGTCTTAGACGCCGTCCACGTTTTATACTGGAGAGTGAAATACAGATTATACAGAACAAATTCGAGTTAATCAATAAATACCTGTACGAAGAAAGTATTGACTAACAGAAATCCTCCTCATCTTGATATCTACTGATAAGAAACGCAGTCCAAATTTTATCTTTTCCAAACTGCGTCTTCTATAATGTTCGACTTTTGTCTTGATTTCTGACTTATTACCTCAGTCTGCGATACATTACTTCCTATCGTACCAAACCACTTGTACAAACATTTTCTCAATAACTTTAATGCCTTCTTACATATTCCACTGTATTCAGTCCACCTGTATTAATATTATATTTCTGTATTTTAAAAAACCTAAGTACTTGAATTTCTTTAATTGCATACACATTGCATTACATATTTCCTACAGCTGGCTAGCTGGCTATTCGAAACAGATTGAAGAGATTGGATTGTAAATCAAAGTCTAAATTAAAATTGCGCGATAAACGTCAGAAGCATGTGTAGAGCCATGTGTACATTATGTTTTAATTTGTTAAGAGAAATACTTGCACACCTAACAACGACGCTTCGATCTCATTCGCTAACGCTAACTGTATAGCCCTAAGACGCATTTATCAACTACGGACGAAAGAAAGAAGAGAACACTCTTATTGACATTTGCGTAGAGTCACGGGCGCCATCTACCAACCATCGATCGCGGTGGTCAACGATCCAAACATTCAAAACGATCGATAAGCGAGTGCATGGAATACATTATTCACTTCCGTCAAATACACAATGCATTTCATGCGATTGAGCGTACATGTAAATACTATACTATGTAATTTTTAATATTCAGTGATTTGTGTATTGTATACGTTGTATTTATTACTTTATTTCTTTGTTATTATGTGAGAAATTTCTTGAATCGACATTAATCTTTTCCATTTGGAAATTGCATAAAATGGGTTTTAATATCTTTTTACGGATTTATGAATGGACAGGTTTAATGTTTCTTCCTATACAAGGTAAACCGTTCTACATGTCTTGTTGGATTGGTTGTAGGTAAGAATGACTGCACCTTCCATCGCTTGGATTGACGTATATTCGTTCGTGTAAGAAACTTTGCCCAACCTCGGGGGTACTTTAATTGATTTTGAACAAAGTCTCAAATACAATTTTCGATTCTCATTACTTAAACTTTTTATCGTTTTCATGCAAACACGGGAAAACAAATACGATAAGTTTTACAAAATAAAAATTAATATATCTATTAAACTAACAGTTTTTCGATATAAGTAGGTTAATCATTTTTTTTAATAAAAAGTATATGAATCCATTCGGAAGAAACAAAGTTCTTTCTTCAAAGTATTTCTTCTTAAAATCACTCAACTTTTTGATACATTTGAACATTTTTCGATATAACTAATAGTATGGAAAATATTTCAGCTTAAATTCTTAAGTAGTTCATCCTGTACATGTATGCTTAGATTGAAGTATTAGATTCAACTAGAATCAAACACACTATAAACTCTTATAATCCAAGTTACAGTACCATGCCAAAATAATTTACTTAAAATTCTGTATGAGAATTGATTGTAAATAATCTACCAAATAAATAAAAAAAAAAATTTAACATAATAATCAAGACTATTACCAAGGGCGAGATGCTACCATGGTGAGTTTATAGCGTTAATTGGATGTTGATATGTCTGTTTTCTCAAAATTCGTTAGATGATCATACCGCTGAATGTAATTCGTCTATTTCGACGAAATTTATAACAAAGATCCAAAGAAACAGTTGCTTTATACATTTTTTGATAAAAGATCATTCAGTAACAAGTAATTTTTGTTCAAATGGAAGAATATCAACTCTTATACCACAACTTCACAATTTATCGTATAATAGTTATGACGTCTGATTTATAGCCTTTGTTCTGACAAGCAAAGATATAATTTCAACACAGACAATCAGAAATGTCCTTGAAATCTTGCAAAATGTAGATGATAAAAAGAAGTTTAGAGAGTCCATCCAGATTCCAACCTAGATCAGAACAAAGTATGATTTAATAAAAAGTATAAAAAATAAAATCTAAGTTAAATTAACTTTATGGGTGGAAATAGTATTCCCCATTTGAGATAAATGTCAAACGAACATCTATTATTTTATATGTAGATATTTTTATTACCTTCTTTTAAACATCATCGATCAACGAAGCTTTTCATTGGTTTGCTACTAAACTATTATTACTTTTTTAATATTTGAGATTGTTAATAACGACAAAGGAAAGCACATTTACATATTTACATATTATTAAATTTATTTTATTAAAATAGTCTTAATTTAAGGACTTAATCGTTTGTTTTTATACTACATGTAGAACGTATCTCAACAATGTTTATTTCTTATTTACTTCATTTTCGAAATTTTCTATCATAATTATCTCGCCGCTCGATTTGCTGATTCAAGGGTTGCTGTTGCCCCTTTTGAGCTGCTTCACGCGCATCTGCTTCCTGCAATATAATAACAATGCTATTACTCTCAACTCGTTATATCAACTAATTGCAGGACGTATAACTTTACTCTAAATTAGTAATCGGAAAAAAATATGTTATGTTTCCTTATTCGAGATGTTTCAATATTATTATGTATGATTACATCCTCTTACACGCTATATGCACGCTATATAGGATATTACGTAATTGGTAGTATTACTGGGAAGAAAGTTGTGCGATTTAGTTCTATGATTTCGTAATTCTACATGAAAAAGTAAATCGAGGACACGGAATAAGATTGTTTTACTTCTCGAAATAATCAATATATCGTGCATGCCATTACTTTCTCATTTCATTTAACACTCAACGTGATAAACTAATTAAGAAAGCTTATGTTTGCAAATTACTATATTGAAGATATATAGTCTGGCATGCAGTAACGACATTTAATGCTTATTCAAACGATATTTGAGAAGCGTATAAACACGCGTTATAAAAGTATTTCTAAATCTATTTCTATACGATAGGCAATTAAATGTTAAATTAATAATTCGTATAATTAACATATGCGCTCTTGTTGAATAAGAAAACGAAAATAAAGAGAAAAAGATATATCGGATATTGGAATACACCTAGACGAGACAGAGAGAACGGAGAAAAGAATCGGAAAGTGAGAAAAGGAAAAATCGTGGGACGTGTACCTCTTGCTGACGAATGCCTGCAAAGATGAGGTCGAGGCCTTTCTGAATCTCTTCGCTGACTGGCGGTGGCGTGGGAATGTGATCTCCGGTCGCGTGAAAGCCAGTCTCGTCGGCCGTATAATGGATGGTGATCAGCTTCCCTTCGGGACTCGTGTATGAGAAGCTTCCTTGTTGGACCAACGCTTCTCCTTGTTCCTCGCCTTCGCCTACTTTCTTAATGTAACCGCTCTCCTCAGCGATAATATTGTTTCCCGTTTCATAGCTATGAATAATTTATTCACATCAGATTTCAAATCACATTCTTTTGGATTACACCTCCTCTTAAAATGCATACCCGACGTTATTGTTTTCTGTTGAAATACAGCTTTCACTTACAAATACATTTTTCAATCTCTATCCTACTATACTGTAAGAAAATAAATAACTAAAATTGTTACTTTTGTCGAGAGTGCTACAAACTGACCGAATTTTAATTCATAGAATCTACATCATACGCTGCAAGCATAGTTATTTCGTCAAACTATACTATACATATTGACGAGTATACGTCGTTTAAGCGGTTTTATTTCAAAATTGCAAATATTAATAAAAATTATCTTCGCATTACGTTGTAAATATGTTATGTTATTATACATATGTCGTACGTATTTAGTGCATACGTGTATCATACATGTTATACGCAATAATATATCTCTTTAAATGCAGAATGAAAAATGCTTACATAATTAATGAAGAGTAAAAGTGAAAATGTTAATTCGCATTACGTTGTAAATATGTTATGTTATTATACACATGTCGTACGTATTTAGTGCATACGTGTATCATACGTGTTATACGCAATAATATATCTCTTTAAATGCAGAATGAAAAATGCTTACATAATTAATGAAGAGTGAAAGTGAAAATGTTAATTGAAACAAAACCTTTTCCAACTTGTATGCATACGAAGATAATATCATATTTAATGTCTAAGTTCGAACTGTAATTGTTTAAACGTTACTCAAAAATAGACATTTGATTATTATCGCGTATAATACTTAATCCGAAATTGAGCAATTTTAAGTAACTAGTATCGAATACAGGAAAGTAGAAGCGAAATATCTCTTCAAGCTGCACAACATTTTTGCCAAAACACACATTTGCCAAATGTAATTATTTTTACTATAGTACAACTATTTTACTAAGCACAATATTCAGTATAATAAAAGATAAATAAAAAGGTGTCATACAATACTTTGTCATCTCTATTATTTATCTAACTTTCAACGTTTTATTGATTTATAAGTATCGTAAACTGTTTCAAGTATAATCGTAAATAAAAGAAATAATGCTAAAACGTAAAATAGTAAAAGTAATGCGAGAAAGTAATAATTTAATAAATCTAAATTATGCAAATTTGTTACCATTAAAATACATTAAACATCAAGAAAAACTATAACGAGATTGAAAGATTGAGAGATTCTTCTATATCGAACACACACACACATATGTATGAGTATTTTCTATTTTAAACTGCAGACTTAATATGCAATAAAAAATCATCGACATAAGAAGGTAATTAACAAATCGTGATACCTAGCTTTATAAGTTCCATCGTGCTCTTGCTGTTTATTCCAATGTAAAATTGGAATAGGTGTGGTCGTCAATGGACCCCTCCTTTCGTCAGTCGGAGGATTCGATCTATCCTCGTGGTAATTGTTACGAGCATTGTAATTTGAATCTTGCGCTGCTGCTAATCCCACAACTATCGCTATTACCTAACGAAGAGAATCTTTCGTTAGTCAACCTAGTCAACGTAACTATACTTGGCACTCTTATATTTAACAAATGTCATATTGTCTATCGAAAGACGAAGCATTGATAAAAATGGAAGTCTGTGATCGTCACCATCCGCGTAGTGTTAGTGAGATGAGTGAAAGTAAGATGCCAATGCGGGTCATTTAACTCCTGACCTACGACGGGTTTGCGGACTCGTCGTCGATTTCGTTTGCTTGGTATTCTTCACAGTTGCTCGTGTCGTAACAAGTATTAAAGATCATCCTACTTGCAACTCGAATTTTCAAAAATAATATATGCAAAATGCATACTATAAATATAGCAACTTCCTTGAAGACAAACGACGCGACCACTCAAAAAGGAATTTGCTTTTTGCTCCTAGCGATTCACGTTTCTAATATAAATTATTATTTGATTTAATTAATAAGCGTCATTATCCTTTTGTTAGTTAAGCGCCGATTTCTGATAATATCAATCGATATTTTCGTCGATTTAAAAAGTACGCGATCGTAACTCGAAAGATTAAAAATCTGGTAATTCGACTACAATTTCGTTTAATCTTAACGACAAGAAATATTGACAAGACAAATTATGTTGTACGAACACCATTTAAAGAAGAACATTGTTGATAAAAATATTTCAACTGTATTATATCGGTTCAGAGTTACACAGAACGTAAACGAGTGCAAACGTAAAAATTAAAAAAAAAAAAAAAACGTAAAGAATTACTTACAATTATTTTCATCTTGATAAAGGAAACACTTTTGAATGAAGAAGATGAGTACTATTACATCCAATCGTTTATGATCCTAAGGAAATAAGGAATTCACCTTTTATACTCTCACCTCATCCCCACTCAACAAGTGATGGATCTCTAAAGATGTTCCACGTAGTTTGTAACAACGATCTTTACATACGTGCTATCTTATGCATGTATAACGATACCATTCAATACCGTTTTACGCACCCCTTTAACCACTCCTTCCTTGTCCCTTTTTGCAAGGAAAATCAGAATAATCACCAGTGCTATTAAGTTATTAATTAATTATAAATTTCTATCACATGGATAGATAAAATTCATGTCTGTTATTACAGTTAGATACATAAAAGTTACATCAAATAATGTCTCCCCTTTATCAGTTGTGTTTTATTTATATTGTATAATCTATAATTTAAATAATTGTCTCGGTACAAAATATTATAACAATGTTGACGACGTTAATATCTGCTTTTTGTATCTAATATGTATCTTTTTAAGACATAATTACAACGTTAATTTTTAATACTAAACATATATAAATAAGTTATTATGACTACTCACTGGGGATTTTTGTATAATGTAATTACAGACAGAGAAAAATTTGTAGCAAGAATGTTGCGATAACAATAATGTAACAATTTGAGATTATGCGCTTAGTAGTATTTAAATTACAGCCTATTGCGTCATATGTACAGTCACGACTATCTAAATCATTTCTAAAGCGCAAATCGATAGAAATTGAATTGTTAAAACTAATATCCTAAATAAAATAAATAACTATAGATGAAAATTTTTAAAAAATAATTTTCAATGAATTACGGCTAATCGTATACGTCGAACATTGTAATTAAGCATCACGAAAATTGTTCACCTTTATTGTCTCCATGTACTATTAAATTAGTGATGATTCTTGCAGTGATATAAAAGTCATTGTATGTACGTATATATACTTTAGCATAGATAATGTTTCTAGTTTTGAAACTATAACAGAGTGTCTCGGGAGAAAGATATTTTATTGAACACACCGCGTCGAATGTCTAAAATGAATTTCATCCAAGTTTCGCATTTTCTAAAGCTTCAGTGTAAATTTAATTTCTTCAAACGGAATGCGCGATGTTTTTTTAATTATCTTACAACCTCACGGATGATGCAAATCTTTAAGAAAATATATCATATGTTATACATATATATTATACACACACGCACATTATATGTATCATCTCACGAATACCTTCCTCTAGCTAGCCTTATTTACAGTATTTGAAAAAAACGGAACAATGCCTGCCGTGCATAATAAAAGTATGTGTTCAAACAAAATACGAATAATAAAATAAAATAGAGTACAATATACAGAAATAGTTACCAATAGGAACCTGCGACTAGTAGGGCTGTAATTTCGCGTATGGATATTGTAATTAAATTTAATAAGAGCTAATAAGTGCTTTAAAGAATATTGAAAATAATATAACGTAGCAAACACTGACTCTACTGACCACATTGCTCAATTACAAAGATTCTCTAAAATTAAAAAAAGTGTATTGGAAGAAGTGGATGAGGGGAGTAGAAAGAGAATATTTTATATATTCTTCTTCCTTTCTCTCTCAAATCGAGTGTTTGTTTGAAAATATTGTTTTTAGTAATATATATATCAACGTGTGTTATAGGAATAGAAAATGTGTCTTAGAATCAATGTCAATGTTATCAAACGACTCTCTCCGTATCGGCCCACACGCCTTACTGAGGATGCCTGGAATGGACGTGTATTACGCCATGTAAAAGCATCCACGTGCAGCATTATATAAACAGGTCTCGACATTCATATAGCGAAGCATAGAGAAAAACTGTGTCGAAACTAGTTGCAAAAAAATCAACACGAAAGAGAAAAAAAGATTCTTGTTCTTCGCATGCGTGAGATGCTATGAATGTCTGACACAGACACAGAGGCACTCTACTTATCCCTGTCGATCTCGTAAGAACGATAACTTTATTGTCTTCCATGTTGATTTTTCACAACTCAATTTTTCCGACGGTTTTCCCTAGCGAGTGTCGAGACCTGTTTATATGATAGTGCCTACGCGGAGGATCAAAGGGATGAGATCACGGACGATGACAAGGAGGCCGTTTCCTTCATAGGGATTCACCAGTCCTTTCCGAAACGGCGAACGAGTCGTATCACTTTGTATTCGGCGGCTATCGTGGCTGTAATAAAATAGATCGCATAGTTACTTTCGATTATATATGTTTCTTACATTTGCAGGTAATTAAAATTCGTAAATATATCCAATTTGTTCATACAAGTTTAATGACGATATTAATATAAAGAATTTGTGTATTAATAAACCATATAATCGTTTATAATTTAATCATATTACATATTAGTTGAATACCTTTTACGTGTAAATCAATAAAAAACTGATATAATTGCATACGTACGTTACCGTCGACTCCTCTATAGAGAAAATGCACGTGTCAAGGCTGACGCATTTTCAAGAGTATCGTACGATCCGGAACAATAAATGTGTCATAAAGGTTCACACTTAGGTAGTAACTTTAGATGATGATACTCTAGCAGACTGAATCTTAACTGTACGCCCGCGGCGACCGGTTTAATGAGATACGGTATCTAATATCGATGATATTTTTCAGTATATGTAAGTATATATCAATCATATCAAGAATTCATGATTCTTCCCGCAAATTCGTTCAATTTTGCATCCATCAGTTTCTACGATTATTCCAAGGCGACCGAACGTATTTCCCCGTCGAGGGCTACACATTCGGCTACAGATGTAAAAAGATTTAAGAGGTGATCCATCAAGCTAAAATACAATGAAAATCAAGAATAAAGAAATTGTTCTTTTGGCTTCGTTTTTTAGTTATTGACAATTAAATATTAGCAGAAATATCCCTGTACGCGATTGATCTTTCTTACATGAACGAAAATAGGTCAGCCTAAGCAGCAGGATGCACAGGGATGCTCAAATCGAACGTTACACGGGCAGCAGCTTACCTCGTACAAGTCGTAGAGAAGAAGATTATGTCATTTGACGATTTGAAGACGTAAACCATCCTGCAGATGAAGAGAAAAATCGCAGATTAAACCCTCATGGAATTTTTGAGTAGAGAGGATTAATGTTTCCTCTGATCTTTTGCCTTCATAAACAATTAGTAAATAATAGCACATATAAACAATGTTTATACAAATCTTATACGCACAGGTGTCCATAAAAAAATCGCACATGCATTAATTATTCTTGAGGCGTTATTAAACGTGGTCAAACGCTATCTAGCATTAACTACGTACATTTCCTACACAAATTACTGATCGCTGTATATTACGATATTCACACGAAAGGACAATTCGAAAGGAATTGTTTAGCTATCGATCACGTTTAATTTGTTCAAAGGAAACCGATATGCAAAAGCGTATGTTGTTATCGAACAGTTAGCAATCTATTTTTACAAAAAATACACAATGCGATATAATATAAACTAGATAACAACAATAACAATGTATCGTTGAGGAAATAGTGGGTTGGTATGATCACTAGTTCCTATAACCTAAGTTGGTACGACTTCTAACGACGCTCTTTTGTCTTAGACGCTGTCCACGTTTTAATTATCTCTGTGTATCCGGTGTGTTCGCACGTTTGTACTTGGAGGTGAAATACAGATTATACAAAGCAAATCTGAGTGAATCAATAAATACCTGTACCAAAAACATATTGATTAACATGTATTGCGTACTACTGCAATATGATCATATTTCTCACATTTGCGACATCGAAAAGGGCCTAAACCTTCTTTTTCTTCGACACAAATCACTTGTTTCTTGTGTTTCACACACCATTTTTCTCTTGGAATTTATTGAATTTCCTAAGTCATTCAATTGTCGTCTCGCGATCACTTAATTTCTTAGCAAGGAAAAATAAGTTTATATGATCCATTTTAATCCTTGAGTGACTTATATATATGTCTTTATTTAACTACTTCTTTCATACTTTTATATTATATTTTACCTTATCGATAAAACTATGAAATATAAAAATATTATAAACTAGTCAACATAATATATATATATTTGTTAAATAAATAATATTGAATAGTCTCTAAATCACATGTCAAATCCTTTAAGCGAATTCAATTTTATGTTGACTAGTTTATAATATTTTTATATTTCATAGTTTTATCGATAAGGTAAAATATAATATAAAAGTATGAAAGAAGTAGTTAAATAAAGACAACTAATGGATTTAATCAACAGACTTAAATAACAAATTCAAAAAGTGTATGATAAATATAAACAACGCGTACTACATATAATCTCTGAAGGTACAGTTCTAAGTGAATAAAAGATAGAAAATAGGAAACATGAATGAAATATACCATAAACATTTCGAATGTCAGTAACTTAAACAGTTCTTTAGAAGTATCTTACAAAGTGTTTACGAAAGCTCTGTTTCCTGTTATTTTAACCAGCATTGTAATCTTATTGTACGCTGTGTCGGTAACACAGGAAGTGACATTACAATAGTAAAACGTATTTCGTAATATTTTGAGTCGTAACTTTTAAGCCACCAAAAATCCTTCTCGTAAATATTGTTGTTGCTATCTTGGTTCTAAAAGGTACCTATTTTCAGAATTTCAAGCAGATCAAAGCATGGAAGTTTTCGAAATTACAGAGAGCAGCGCTAAAATGGTAAATCATTTTTGACTTTCCAATCGCCAAAAATCCTTCTCACGGACATTGTTTCAATGTAAAATGAAGCTATTTGCGAAATTTCCGCCAGATGGGGCGAAATAGCAGATTTTGAAACGATAACGTTACGTGTGACACACAAGTGGTAAGTGGGTAACACCCAAAACGTGGGACACAAAGGCATTGCATGTCATGTCTATTCTGTACCGTGTCTACGATACAACGAAACAATCAGCACAAGGTTGTGTCAGAGAGGAAATTTTCTCTCTGGTTATATCAAATGTCCATTTCAGAATTTCTTCCGACAGTTTCTTGAGATTACTCTCAAATTGTATGTCCATTTGAAAGTAAGTTCGGTAAGTTTTACTCTCAGGTGGTTAATAAAATTTCGCAGAATCATGTCCATTTGAGATTCGTTTATGCAAGTCATATGAGATTCTTTGCAGTTTACATTGAAATGCAGATGAAATACTGTGTAATCATGAATGATGAAAAAATAAGTGCCCTTATTGCAGGTCAAACTGTTATAAAGAAAAGCAAAACTAACGCACAAGGGAAGTTACTGTATCAGGATTTGAATCAATCGCAAGAAAGAATTAGGAAAATGTGTATCACTTACAAAGTTCAAATTCCAAAAAGCTTCAAATTGAAGATACTCAGCAATTTCAGAATTTTATACGCATGAGTACAGTGCTTCAATTTATAATAAACTAAATTGGACCAATAATTACAAGATACGAAACGAAAAAAAGCTTAATTTCTACCGACGAACGCGTCATGGTGTTATTACGATCTCTAGCTCTTGAAGTTCCATGCATTTTCAAGTGGCGCATCCGATTTATTGCATACTCGATTTATTGCACTATAGAGACTTGACGTTATTAAACAAATTAATTTAATGATTCTATATGTTAATTTAATGTTGCTAAAATGAAGAGAAAAGGAAGAGCTTTTCTCAACTAAAAATCTGGAAAATTACTGTTTTGATAGAAAAACTAAGTCTCATGAACGTAAGGTAAACTAACTGAATATAAAATGGCTAATATTGTTTGTTTATATTGTAATCCTTTTGTATTAACTTATAAATAAAAGAATTCGATTAACATGTCACACATTTTCAATAATTTACAGCAAAAAATTGAGAACTGTCAATGAATAATATTCTTATTTGAAATTTTTCAAATAAATATTTCAAATAAACCAGAATGCGAGCGCTGAAGGAAATTAATACCAAGAGTAGAAAAAATTATTCTTCGTGAGGTAATAAAGAATCTGTTTATATCTACACATTGGTACACTGATCTACAAATTGATATCATTAATTTCTACAGACTTTAGAAAAGAATTTTATTGAGAAACAATATCTATGTTAAGAAAGAGTCATGCATTAGCAAAAGGAACAGATTACCGTTTCGTTATTTATCGCATTATGTATGTATATCCACAGTAAGAAAAGAATCTTTTAAAACTTTCATTCGCCAGATCTCCTTCCTTCCTATTGTTACGCTCTCGGCCCTAGTTAATTATATACAGCAATGGTGTTAGCTTACTTTCTCTTTTTATTTACAAGGCAATCCAAACATCGAAGGATTTGAGACAACATTGGCATTGAGACAATGACCGACGATTAATGCAAAAAATTCTTAATAATTACATTTTACCGATACGTTTCGTATATTCTTTTGGAAACTCCATACGTACTTTGAACTAGGTCATATTGAGGGTTTCATAATCCGATTCCTTAGCGTTGTTTCAAGCTTTCGAATTGAATACTTTTCCTGGAGGTACTGCTTCCTGATGTTTCGGCAACATTACAGACTCCATCAGGGGTCTAAAAACGTACCGACATTGATGTGCGGTCATGCGTATATATTCTTCATACATTGTATATCCTTCCTCATAATCCTACAAACAGCTCGTGTTGTGCATCAGTAATCCGGTAACGAGACCTTTAAATTATTCAGATGAATAATTAAAAGATTAGGAACAAGATGCTCTAAGCGAAATAGCGTCAAAGGTCTGCTTCTCTGTCAACTGTTTATGTGCATATCTGGGTTTTTTAAATATTTCTATGAATTCCCTGTATTTTCGCAAAAAATGTCCTCTAGTTTTGGCGCCGATGACTTGGAGATGAAATAAGATCTTGTGTCTGGTATTCTTTTGATGGCCTGCTATGGCCGAATGTATGTAACCCAGTCTAGAGCACCTCTCATGTTCTTTGAAGCGTGTACTTACATTTTTGCCAGTTTTATCTGTTGAGGAAATAGTGGGTTGGTATGATCACTAGTTCCTACAACCTAAGTTGGTACGACTTTTAACGACGCTCTTTTGTCTTAGACACCGTCCACGTTTTAATTATCTTCGTATATCCGGTGCGTTAACACGTTTTGTACTCGAAGAGAGAAATACAGAATATACAGAGCAAATCCGAGTCAATCAATAAATACCTGCACGAAAAATGATTGACTAACATTATCGTTGTATACTTTTCCACAGGAACAGCGTATTTTGTATACCGATATCGTATGTCGATAAACTTCAAGCAAAAGTTAATAAACAAGAGTGTTTGCATGAATGGTACTTGTTAAGTATTCCAATTTCCACAAACTGAAGAACAAAATAATCTGAAACTTAATATTTCATAATTTTGGAATAAAATTAACAAACTAAAAGATTCCAGTGGGGGAAACAAAGAAGTAAACATTTCCAAATTGACAATTTTGTGTTTGTCTATGCCCCATTTTGATACAAATATAGGAAGATATTTTTCTTTTTAGTGAACGAAATACAAACGAGAGGTCGGAATAAATTAAAGTCAGAAATAGTTACTCCATTAAGCAGAATCCGATTAGATTTCAGAAATATTAATGCATGTTGTTATAACTAACTCAATAACTAACGAAGTGCTACAACTTTTCAAGAATAGTATGTATAAAAAGGAATCAATACCAGAGGAACACGTTCATGTTCTTAAACTCCATGAAACGGATGATAGTGATAATGCCGACTGTTAAACTGGCCTTATATTTTATTTGATTTTGCATTTTATTAATTTTCTGTACTTCGTCCATATTATATATTTCATTCTTATTTTGTATCTTTTTTCGTATCCTGTAATTTTTTCTTTGTATTCTATATTTTATATCTATAAAATTTTAGAAACGTAAAATATTTGTACAAATACCTATGCTAATAACTTATGAATAAATGAAATTGTTTACAATATATACAATAATTATATGAATAAATATCCCTTCTAACTAACTGTTTTGTACTTTTATTGAAATTTATTTTATTAATTTAATTTCTAAATAATTTTATTGAAAGAATTTAACTTATATTAAATGATTTATTATATATTTCGTTAAAAGAAAGTGTTGCGCAAATCTTACCACTGAAATATATTTGGGTGTGCGTGTAACTGTGATTAATCTACAACCTACGACCTACAACCTACGCTGTGTCACTCACGTAACGCAAGCGATGTGGCTTGGTAATGGGGCAACCTTGGGCACGGAAAGAGTTGGGTATAGGGACTAGGATTTAAAGGTGTAAATACCTCGAGAATTTCAGAAGGCGATGAAACGCCGTATGCTTGTCCCTTGCCATACCATTTAACTCGGAAGTTACCCATATTCGGATGGCGCTTATTTGACTACTTGCGAAGGATCATTGTAGGTATTTGAGAAGATATTCTAGAGGAAATAATAAAACTATTGAATTGTTATAAAAGTAATACGAAAATGGTTTATTAAAAAAATTATTTACTCGCATTACTAAAATATCGATGGGAGTACCTAGCAGAGAACGCTTGGTACTGCGGCACGCGTTGCCTGACGAAGATTTCAGTGAAACCACGCGTGGCAGTCAACGTGCTATTCGAGACACGCACTTGGCCCGAGATTAAGACCACGAGTAAGACTCGTGATATTCAGGTTTGGCTCAAAATTCGCATCAAGACTCAAAGTATGGCAAGGGCCTAGAGAAGGCTACTGTCGGCCAGAGAGGAGACTCTTCTGCAAGTACATAATTTAGCGAAAGTTGAACATTTAGATAAATTTAATATGTGACCACCTCCGTAATTGCAATAAAAAATTTTGTATACATAATTGTATATATAAATGTTCTGTTATTTTACTTCTTAATTACGGATGAAATATTTAAATAAATAGACATTTGAATCAATTTATTTAGAGAGGAAGTAATCAAAATTACTAAACTATATAATGTTTTAAAAGCATAATTCTGTTACTTACCGATTAACTTTTTGTTCAATTTTTTAGTAAATAAAATGTTGGCTAGCTTACTTTGACATTAAGCTTTAACAGATAAGTAAGAACGTTCTAAATTTAAATCCTCAAAATGTATATTACCACCTGTAATATGATATATGATGTAGTATGTATAGAAATAACTTATATAAATCAATAAGTTTCATATTTTAGAGTTGAGTGAATTATATTAACAACAACTAAAACCACTAAATCACCTCCTATCTATATGGATGCACAAATAATAGAATTATCTCTTAAAGTTAACCCCTACGTGACAACGCAGAAATCGACAGCTATAGCGTAAAACAGCTAAAATTAAATCAAGTCAAGATACAGATAAGTATTCCTGACATATTTCACAAAGTGACTCAGGTACTTAAAGATATATATGCTGGAAATTTGACACAAAGCAACCATTGCCATTATTACTGGTTGAACTTGAATCTAAAAGCAACAATATTGATATACAATGTGAAACAAGCGTACGACATTTCCTTTGTCGACTTAGCAAGAATTACGGTTTTGCTGGGTGAGAGGTAGTTGACTGAGTCGGGTTTGTATGACAGGCGCATGTTTGAGGAAGCTGTAGGTGCTGTATGGCAGCATTAATTGTAATTAATTAAATTTATGTTTAGTTTATAATACTTTGTGTTCAAGTTTTCTTTGGTTGTTTCTTTTCTTTATGTCTTATTTTCTTTTATTCCGACCTTGGACACCTGATTCAGTAATAAACATGTAACCATTGAACAAATACACAGAATAATCAATGAAATATATCATGCAATAAAAACTAAACGATATTGCTCAACACTGTTTAAGTAAATGTGTAATCTATTTTTGTCATATTTGTACAACAGATCATTTACAGCAAATGTTGTGAAATAAATAAATATAATAAATACGAGAGTCTTGTGCGCAATACATAAAACTAACTATGCCATGGGGTAAATAGATGCTTTCCTGAACGTGCAATGGAATCAAGTCCTGTTCAAGGAATGCATCTCCCAGTGCAATGACGCGTGCACATAACGTACACCTTCCTTACATACTATATTTTGTCCATAAGTTCTTTTAATACAAATAATATGTAAAGTTGAAGCGGCTGGACCATCCACGAGCGTGTAATTTGTTGTTGAGCCACCACTAAGCATCTTAAGGTTGTCTCAGAAAAATTAAAATAAAAAATCTAGATTAGTCAAGGAAAATTCCTGTCAAATTAGGAAGGTCATTAAATAAAAAGAATAAATGCATTAAAATCTGATACATAATAGCTATTTAGGAAGCAGGGAATTCCTTTCTTCTATTTCTTGACAGCTAGAGGATACCAAAGAATAACAAAAACCAAAAATGACTTGAAAATGCAAGAAATAAAATAAATTGTAACAACGTTTTTAAGAAAATAACTAAAGAAGTAAATTAATACAGTACGCAGTTAATGAAGGTTCGAAATAAATGGGGGGAAATAATTAGTGCTGCTAAAAATCAATAAGCTAACGACTTGGAAAACCGAACAACAATTTTATATAGTTGAAAGAACTAAATTAAATATATAACAAGAATTAATAAAATCTTTAATCCAGAGACGAAACAAAATTAATAAATGAATTAAGAATAACAAATAAATGAATAGAGTTTTTAAAACATAAAAAATTAAATTCAGATAGTGGCGAAGTTGACTGCTTACCAACGTTAATAATTTAAAAATATGTAAAGATTTACTTAAATTAAAATAATTTAATAATAATTAAAGAACTATTTAATTTAAAACTAAATTAAATAAATTAATATTTTAATCCGTGACATTTAAAATTCTAACAGCCGAGGTGCCCGCTCAATAGACAAATGTTTTTCCTCTGACGATAACAAAGGGAGTCGGTGTGGGAGGCATTGACTGAGGTAATGACCGAAAACTCATTAGCGAACAAATAAAATACGAAATAATTTTAGAAACAGTTAACGAAATTACTTACGGAAAATTCGATGCACCAAAATTTCTGAGATACATTGGGCTTCCTTGCGAAGATAAACGTCTCGACGGAAAATGCTATCACAATACGATGTAAACGTGATAAATTATGAATAATGATAAAGAAACGAAAAATGAAGCGGAGCTGCACAACGCACTCAGACACATAACACTACATAAAAATACTCATTTGAGGAACGACACTAATGTCACAAACACAACGTCTCATTCTGGTAGGAAACGCTGGTATACTGCCCCACAATGGTGGAAAGAATGCTCCTAGGCAGAAGATCTTGGAAGTTTCTCCTCCGTGTATCCTGAGATCCGGCCATCTGAAAACACTATCGCAAAATTAGACAAAATATATATTTTACTACAGTCACTTTGGAAACACATACATCTAAGTACTTACGGATTTATGGGCTTTTTCAAATTATAAGATACGGCACGTAGAACGACCTATCACTCGACGCCATATTGTCTTCTAGACCGTGGCTATAAGGAATTGGCTGATAGCGGAGCTATAATGATGCACCGATTGGTTAATGGCAAATGTAGTAATCAATCATGATTGGTGCACATACTGAGTATTTCTGGCTATTTTCTACCAATCATAAAATGTTAGGCTATGGCATACATAATGAATAATTAAGAATCGAGTCGAGCTTAAATTTTATTTATTTTATGATTATTTAGATTATTCTTTTAAACAATCAATATAAATTAACATCAACAACTTAATTAATCTATTTAAATAAACAGCCGAATAACCTACCAATATATGAAACTGAATAAGTGTAAACACAAGTATATTTATATAAGTTGAAATTACTAGTAAAAACGAAAATGAATATTGACATTTTAAACAAATAATTATAGTCAGTTGCGATGATGTTTTAAAAATCGTACTACTTCAGCCGATCAGTAACAGATCATACGTTGCGCACCGAGTCGAGCTGTTACCTTATATTACATTACGTTATATTGTATTATGTTATATTATATTCCGTTATATTACATCAAAACATGTTATATTATATAACGTTATATTGTAATACGTTATATGATATTATGTTACATCATATCATAACACGTTATATTATATAACGCTATATTGTAATATATTATATCATTTCACGTTATATTACATTACCCTATATCATATTACGTTAGAATTATACCACATTACAGATTATTACGTTATATTACATTACGTTATATTGTATTACGTTATATTATATTACGTTATATTATGTTACCTTATATTATATTACGTTACATTATATTACGTTATATTGTACGACGTTATATTATACTACCTTATATATATATATATATATATAACGTTATATTATATTCCGTTATAATATATTACCTTATATTATATCATAACGCGTTATATTATATTATGTGGTATTGTATTATGTTATATTATTTTACATTATATTATACTCCATTATATTAGAGTACGTTATATTATATCGCGTTATACTATATTTCGTGGTATTTTATTACGTTATATTATACTACGATATATTCTATATAGCATTACGTTATATTACAATATGTTATATTGTATTACGTTATATTATATTATGTTATATTATATTACGTTATGATATATTAAGTTGTATAGTATTACGTTATATAGTATTACGTTATATTGTATTACGATATAGTGTATTACGTTATATGGTATTACGTTATAATGTATTACGAAGATATTTTTTTGTTGAGAGAGCTTGTAACGATTATAGAAGGTAGAAACGAAGAGAAAAAGAGTCTAAGTTACCGGTAAAAAAAGAACTATATACAAAAAAAGGAGACAAGACAAGGTTAACAACATGATAATCTATTTTACAGTAGGCGCCTCATGAGTCTGCTACGCATTGCTTGTAAACAGTCTTAGCACGTAATACTTGTTTCAAACTCTATCACACGAAGAATACATAGATATATATTAATCAATAAGTAATGTGCGCTCGTGTATGTGGTAATGTGTAATAGCGAGCTAGTTAACGCTCTCCTTGTACATATGCAAAAAGATTGAAGTAATGTAGATAACATTTCTAGAATTCGTCCTTACAATTTTATGTTGCACGCATAATTTTCTAAATATACAGATAAATATTAAATATTAAATATACGAAATTATAGTTACCACTCGGATTGAGCCGGTGTTTGGCACAGTAAAAAGTTTGGAGTGAATGTAGATAATAATTAAGGCAACATGCAGATATGGAAAAAGAAAAATAAAAGATCGTAAAAAAAATCTATATTTGTGTTTAAAAAATACGCGAATAAAGTGAAATAGGATAATCGAGGCCGGTGAAAAAGGATCAACCTTTTCAGCAATGGCAAGGCACATTCCGGCATCTCATACAAGCGGAAGAGAAATCGATTTCTATCATGTTGCATGGTGAACAAAAACGTAAATACGGGATCTTTTGTACTACTCCAAATTCTGTTGGGTCACAGTAATAATAATAATCGGATGTTGAATTCTGCACGTTTTTATGTAAAGTCTGCTCGTTGCCCCTTTGACATTTGGCGGATCGTTTTCTGCAGAAATCCGTTCCATTTGACGTTACAATCAATAACATTAATATTACGATAAAGACTTTTATCTCCATTGTCGTCGACTTCCGTCGAGTTATTTTCTGCTCGCTGGATATGATACAGATTCCCAAAAACTTACTGCATTTATCAAAGATTACACATTTTAAAATAGGTTACCATTATAAGATAAAAAAATAAAAATAGCTAAGAATATCAAGAAAAAGAAGAAACAAATTTTGAAGTTCGTTGGCCCAGAAATGTCATGATAAGGTATACTTCGATATTACTTTTACTCTCGATAGGTGTCGCCGTCGTTACTGTTGTCACGTAGGAGACACAAGAAATCACGAAATTGACAGATAACCGGTGATCTCCTCGCGTCGCACTTCGAACGTTTCACAAATAAGGTAAAGAATTGAACCTTAGATATAGTAGTTAAATTTATTGTACGAATCCAACAGAGTGACGGTTCAGAGTGTTATAACAAAAAGGTATCAAATGTTGATTTTGGAGGGTTCTTATACTGAGATTTTAGTTCCTCTGGAGAGGTTATCGTCGGGTGTATATCAGAGACGGCTATTCTGTTACTATCTGGTTATTGTTTCGATAGCTGTGGCATGCAGAGTGTTTTGTTTACCATGTTACTGCTTCTGAGCGTGTGACATTCCCCACTTCTTAACTTCGCTTTGCTCCGTTGAAGCGTATGGCTCTGGTGGGTCGCCTGAGTTGAACGATCTTGTTATCTTTATTTTTGGTAATGTTTTGGAAAGTGACCGTCCTATGGGTTAGTGGGAGAATTGGCGCTGTTGGTATTTGATCCATATTGTTTACGTGAGCGGTAGGGCAGAGTATTTTAGGAATTACTCGACTTAGACATTCGAAAAGTTTACATTTATACTATTCTTAGGGCTACGTATCCGAATATTTGTAGTGTTAATATGCCATATTCTCTGAGTGAATTTATACGTCGTCCGAATTGTAGGGTATTGACTTGTGTTTGTAACGTATTGAGGTTGGCTTTGTATTGGTTACAGTTGTGAGTTACCTTTGGAGCCGTTTCTAATATTTTCTTTAGTGTTGGGATGTCTATTTCTTTGAAACTATGTGAACTGTTCTGAATTTTGATTTCGAAATATTAAGAAATATTTTTATGTCTTCCTCCTATTTTTATAATATTACGGTCGTATGTGATTATACATCCAATTTTGCTGCTAATTAAACTCGGTTGTTTGATTTCTAAGATTTTATGTGGTTTACATAATACGTCGTATTTATCAGTCCAGTGGAATGAAGTGTTTTTCTTTGTGAGATCTGTCAGTGGTTTCGCGATTTTAGAAAAATTGCGCATAAATTTTCTGTAGTACCCAGCGAGTCCTAAGAATGATTTTATGTGAGTCACGGTTTTTGGTATTTTAAAATCTTTCACGGCCTGAATCTTTTTGGGATTGGGTTTTACTCCTTCCTTTGTTACTACGTGTCCTAGATATTCTAACTCTGGTTTCAAAAATTCGCATTTATCCGGCTGTATCGTCTAAGTATACGAAACAGTTATTTCCTACTAATCCTCGTAGAGCGGTCATGCGTTGAAACGTTGCCGGTGCGTTTTTGAGTCCGAAGGGCATGCGATTATAATGGAAGTGACCTTATGGAGTTGAAAATGCAGTATATTTTTTAGATTTGTTCCATAGGTATCTGGTGAAATCCCGACGAGAGGTCTAGGGCTGAGAAAAATTTAGCTTTGTCCGAATTTGGTACAGGATACGCGTCTTGATCTGTTTGCTCGTTGAATTTTTTAAAATCTATAACAATCCTCCATTTTTGTTTACCTGAGGCGTCTAATTTCTTTGGAACTACCCAAATTGGTGCGTTATATGGATTGTCCGATGGTTCTCGGTGTGATGAGTCTCAATTTCTTTTTTATGACATTCGGGCGGTCTATAAGATTTGATGTTTATAGATTTATCTGTCTTGAGTGTGACTGTATGTTCGGTTAAGTTAGTGCATGGTAGTGAATCTGTTTCTGGGCCTCGCCATCGACAGTCAGTGGACGTTCGGGCCGCACTTCGGGCTCCTGGTTCCCAAAGTAACGACGGCAGCCAACGGCTTATATGGCCTGCTGCCGAGCATCGGTGGGACAGAAGTCGGAGTGCGCCGACTATAACGGGGAGTCGCCCGTTCTCGGGTTCTGTACCGGGCTCCGCTGTGGCTAGGGGATCTGATGACAAGTCATCGCAGTCTACTTCTGCTGAGGAGGCTTTATAGGACGATCGCCATCAGGATCGTAGGGGGATACCGGGCGATATCATATGCGTCGGCGACTATCCTGACGGCGTCTCCTCCGTTCGAGTTGCAGACCTTGGCGCTCCGACGAGTGTACGAAAACCGGAGGGGTCTGAGCGCAGGCGGGGACTCTCTCCCCGCCGGGATGGTGGCCCGAGACGTTCGGAGGGAAGCTGGACGGGAGGTGTGGGAGTGGTGGTGCTCTGATCTATTCGCCGAAGAGCAGGTCCGTGGCCAGCGGGCCGTTAGATCGATCCTGCTAAATTGGGAGGCTTGGAGGGACCGCGGAGGGCTTCTGCCGTCCTGCCGGATGACGCAGGTGCTCGCACGACATGAAGTATTCGGGGAATACCTGCAGAAAATCTGTGGCGGATCAAGCAGCCTCGGTCGCCAAACGGTCGAGGAACGAAACGACGACGGCACAAATCTCCCACGGCAACACCGGGCTGGCGATCGCCATCAGAGGGCCAACGGCGATTGGACGAATTTCTCGCTAGTGGTCGAATTGGCTCCGCGTTAGAATATATACCGCAATTAGCGAGACGCCCTCTGCGTCTAAGGCAGGGACTACCGGGCATAGCCTTACTGACGAGTCCGCCGGTAGTCCCGGGACGAAACGCGACGAACCTTCTTCTTTAGGAACCATCTACGAGGATCGGCCGACAACAACACAACTGTGGAAGCGGGATCAACCGATCCCCTTCAAATCGAAAGAGAGGTGACGAACACCTGTCACCACTGCGGAGAAGGCGAGAACACGATCCAGCACACGGAATTTTGTCCGGCGTGAGAGGTCGTATTCTGCGACTAGCGATTGGCGAGAGATTAGACCCCTCGTCAGTTGTGAAAGCGATGCTGAGGCGGCAACAAGAGTTCCTTGCAGTCCGCTCATACTGAGAAGGCGTAATGCTCGTAAAAGAGCGAACAGAGCGGGAGAGGGTGAGAACATCCCAACCTTGCAGGGTTCCCCTCCTCACGCAAAAAGAAAAGAAAAAGAAAAAAGGATGGATAAGTATCATCGTACAGAATAGGCTCACACTGCAGTTAACATACGTATCTATCTTACGATTAATGAAGGCTAAAATGCACGCATCTTACGGTATCCCACAGTGTCCCATGGTGTCTCCGTAGGAGGGAGGGTGTTAGTCGAATCTAGATCACCAAACCTTTTGTATGATCTAGAGTGGACTATATTCAAGTAGGATTTAGCTTGACACCGTTTTTCAAAGAGTAATACTCGGAAATATTAATATATCTGGTTTTCCAATAGCAATCTAATCCTAACATTAAAGTTAATGTTACATTAATTTTCTAACGTTTAGAATAGTACTTCATGTATCATTATTTGGAAAACAATACCAATTACTGGAACCTACCACGGGGAGGTAACTACGCTCGGGTCGCATTTACGTAAATACTTTTTAAGCATTGGAAGCAGAAGATGTAAAATTATTTTACAGCAAAGAAGATTTTGTTAATTAGAATACGTATAGCACATGGGTTCACATAATCATACTTATTCGACCGCGCGAGGAAGCGCGTCAACGTGAGTCGTAAATTCCCGTTACGATTATACAATCGACGTGACGAAATGATCGATCCTATTTCGTTTAGGATAATAGAGGTGGTTGAATCGATCGTAACAGGTTATAATTTACACTTTATTCCAACAACTTGTAGACAAAATGGTTACGCTCGGTACGTATAGATATAAGTTAACTAGATGACTGATCTAAGGCTGATAAACCAGTGCCGAAATGTTGACTGTAGATGTAAAACCAGTGCAGAGATGTTGACTGTTCTGTAATCGTTGAACCAGTGAAGTTTGGTGACGATGCCGTTATTCCGAGAAAAATGGGAAAAGCCACTTTTTATCTTTTTTTTTCTTTTGCACATAGAGAAATCCTCATGGTCACTCTGCCACTGAGGGCAGCAGCGGAGCAGTGTCGGACTCTTACCGACTAAAACTCCACGATGGTGTAACATCGATTCATGTCACAGACCAAGTCACACACCGCGAGCCGGATGGCTCCCAGATGTCTACACATCCTTGGCGCGTACCTTCAATAGTCCCAAGTACCCACCAGGGGTCTTGGAGTTTTCATAGTCAAAGTCCTTCAGACCAAGCGAGTATCTCTTGTCGAAGGTCTCCTTTCATTTCTATCACCTACTACGGATTAATACGGAAAACTTGGTTTTCCTCGCGTTGAGTATGTTCCGTTAGCAACTTTCTCACGAGGGCGGCTAAAACCCTTCCTGGTCCACCAACCTTCTTATTACCCAATCGGGAACGATGTCCACTGTCCTCACTTCTATAACCAGAATTGTCATCAACAAATCCGATAGTTCCGTGTACTTAGACACACTCACCCCTAGCTTTCCTCAGAGACAGTATCGTTAGGAAAATTCATTCTGTCTGTACTCTTAGAATAGTTAACACATCTTTAACTGTCTCTATCCTTATAACAGTCGCGTGGTTGGAGTGAGTTGCGATACACGTGTGTTAATTCAGTGTGTATTCCATTGTGATTGGTGAATTTATAATAATTTAAAAACTAATTGAAACGAAGCTAATAGTTGTGTTACGACTCAACTACATCTTATTTTATCACCCAACCCTAAAGTTCACGTGACAGTGGCATGTCTATGCGCGTGACAAGAATGTCCCGGGGTCTCGGTCTTTGCAAATTACTACCAGTGCACTCCCCGCGTTTCCTTGATCAAGCCGGCTCTAACGTATTGACGTCAATTGCCCCTGGCGCCATCCCCTCTGCTAGTCGCGACCCGTTGGGAGCAGCGGTGAAGTGACCCTGGGCCGCTTGACCGCCATCCCCCTCCATCGCTTTACCCTATAAGGGTGAGAGTTCCTCTTTCCCTTCCTTTCTGCCCGCTCCTTTACGAGCATAACTCGCTCGCAGAACAGGATTATTGCGGTCTGATTAATTCTAATTGCATAGCTAGTGGCCGCCTCGATGATGAGATATCGTTGTTTTCGATTAAATTGCATTTGCCTCTCCTCGATTCCAGGAATACGTTTTGATTCTCTGGTTTTGAGCCATCGATATCCCTACGGTCCTTCCACCGAATATTTGGAAGAAAGCGTACGTGGCAACGGTCGCGGACGCCAAACGAACGCGTACGTGTAATGAGGATATCGAAGGGCGACAAAGGAAACGAATCGGATGAAAGAAACATTCGAGTTTTAACAGCGAAGCGAGAGAGTCGAGTTGTAACCGAGAAGCGAAAAATGAGTTAGAATTGTACGAAACGAGTTGAAGGCGAGGATTGTTAAATAAATATATCGTTGAACACCGCCGAGTACCTCTTTGGCGCCCTACACCGAACACCACTTCACACCAGTGGACTATATCAAATGAAATGAACTTGCCTGATCTGTCGCATTGCTTCCGCAAACAAATGGCAACATTTTGCGCCTTGCTTGATGTTTGTAGGTTTGTAGGATCCGATAATATATTTTCAAGCACATGTATTATATAATATTTATTATTATATAATGTATGTTATTATTTATTAATTATTATGTAATGATAGTAAAAAGAATATACTTGCAAATAGTTCTCATATTTCTACAAGGAATACAACTTTTAAACTTATAAATCATAAATATTGTACTTTGTTCATCTACGTACAAGGTATCTGTATGCATATGTATATTAAGTAATATATTCCGATTAAAGATATGTATATTAATTTTTTTTTTTGTTATTGACGTTCAACCGTCAATAAGACAAGAGGAATATAAAACAATTCGAAAAACGAGGTTAAGTTTCAACATATTTGCAAGTACAAGTTGATGACAACAGCACTGTATTTTCGGTCAATCGCGGGGAGACGCGGTCGCGAGGAGACGCGTCAACGGGAGTCGTAAATTCCCGTTACGATTATATCAATCGATGCCACGAACAGGTCGATCCCCGTATTTCTTGTGGGGTAATAGGGGTAGTTCTAATGGAATAAAACTGTAGTCTACAGTTTTATTAATATGTGTATATTTTATAACAACTGATACACACACACAAGTTAAGTCGGTTAGTTACAGTGATTGCCCGATAGTTACAAGCACGGTTGAGTTGACTGTCGCGAGATTTTAGGAGCGGACGTGGCCCGGGAGGTGTTGTGACTGACAGTTGAGTTGTTGACCCGGGGGTTGTAAGAACAGACAGTGAAGACACGTCACGTGTTCCTACGGGGGAAAGTTCGGTGTGGGTGTGTCCTTTTGAACTAGGAACGCGGATTCGTTGTTCACACTTTTCGGTAGGAAAGTGAGGGTAACGATCCGCGATGCCCATTGGTTATCGCCAACGTTAATAAGTAAAATATGAGGAGAGAGTTTCCTGCCAACGTGGCTCATGGGTGTCTTTGTTCTTGGGAACATCTGCTTTTCCGTTAGACAAACCGTCGTTTTCTCCGTAATTTGTACGAGCGTGGAATAAACCTAAGGAATGTTCCAAGGACCAGCCATAATAAAATACTTGTATGAATCGAGAGGAAGTTAAAAAGAGTCGGTTTATGGTGGTTCCTTAGGTTTATTGGAGGTCGGTGTGAAGGTATGTGGGCCTTGGCGGTCAGACCATAAGGGACGTCGCGCGGACCATCTCACGCGACGTAACAAGCACCTATTAATAAACAATTATTGTGCAGTATGTAGTAAAATACACTGCGACAATTTTTGCTCGATTAAAAATAATTTTGTAACTTTGTTAAAGTGCAGAAAAAAGTGAAATAGCTGCAGCTGCACGTAATCACGTTTCATTTACCTTCGCTGATACGTTTAATTGGACGGAGCGTAATAAGGTATCTCTCGCATTTTGTAAACCACGGCTTCTTATAGAACTAAAACCCAAATGGCGTCGTGAACATTTTTGGCAATTGTTGCACACCATTGAAATGAAAAATATCAATCGTACGTTATTATATTATCATGAAGAATTCAGTGATTGTGAGTTATTACTCCAATTAACTATTAAGCACCAGATTTTTAAAAAATCGTTTAGACGAGTTTTTGTTTGCAATTAGAACAAAAATATCAGCAATTTTTAAAATGGTCCTAAACACACCTATAACATTTTATATTACATAGCTATTGCAAAACGATGTCTTGTGTATCGATTAACTCTAACAAACGTTGAAGATGCTCTGTCACGTTATTCGATTGCCTGGAAAGTTCGTTCCGATTTCTAAGGAAAGTTGCGTGAAAGATGGATAAAGGTTGTGGAACAAAATGACAGCTATATAATTCAATAAATGTATAACGAATCGAATCGTAAGTGATATAATATTATAAAAAAAACTATTCAGTGCAGATTTCATTCCTTGTGCAGAAATAAACAAGCACATTTATCTGATGAATGTGCTTTGAATGTATTTAAATGCCACTAAGTAGTGGTAATAAGTAACAAAACTGTAAATGTTTTTTTTTTTTATTATTTAGTTTGTGCTTTACAATTTGTCCAGAAGGATATTTGGTAAATTGTTATATCTACTGCGTAGGAAAATAGAATATAGCATGTGGGTGGCTACCCCCAGTGGGGTATCATCTTGGTGTTTGCTAGGTTGTATCCTTTATGAGGTCTGTTGGATGTTTCCTTTTTAGTCTTCTTTCAGTGCCTATTGTTTTTATCGTTTCCGCTGCCAGCCGGTTCGGGTGCGTTGCTATTCTTTCCTTGTACCTTCCTGCAAATCTGCTAATCTCCTCGTTGACCGTTGGTATTCCCAGGTCTTTCCGAATGTCCTCATTTTTAACATACCATGGGGCGTTTACTATGGTTCTCAGAATTTTGGCTTGTAGTGATTCGATTTTGCTTATATGGCTCTTTGCTGCTGTTCCCCATAGTGGGATTCCGTACGTCCAGATTGGTTTTATGATTATTTTGTATATTTTTATTTTGTTTTCTGTACTTAATTTGGATTGTCGACTTATTAGCCAATGCATTTGTCTTCTTGCTGTCTGTATTTTGTTTATTATTGCTTTGATGTGTTGTTTCCATGTGAATTGTTTATCTAAATGGAGTCCTAGGTATTTTACATGCGTAGTTTGTATTATTTGAGTGCCGTTCAGGAAGATGCTTGGTGGTACCTGTTTTCGCAGTGTGAATGTGACGTGGTTGCATTTATTCGGGTTAGCTTTGATTTGTTTGGCTCGTAGCCACGTTTCTATTTTTGTTATGTGTTTTTGTAGTATTGTGACTGCTGTTACAGGGTTAGTGTGCCTGACTAGTACAGCTGTGTCGTCCGCGAATGTCAATATTTTGCTATTGTTAGTTGTTGGTACGTTGGCCGTGTATAGCGTGTATAGTATTGGTCCTAAGACGCTTCCTTGCGGGACCCCTGCCTTTATGTCTTTGACTTCGGAGTATGCGTCTTTGATTTTTATTACGAAGGTTCTGCTGCTTAGATACGACTTTACCAGTTGGTACATATGCTCCGGGAATTGTTTCTTTATTGTTTTTAGTAGTCTTTCGTGGTTTATTTTGTCGAAAGCTTTCTCTATGTCCATAAAGAGGGCTGTACAGTATTGTTCGTTTTCAAGTGCTAGTACTATTTCGTTGACGAGCCTGTGCAATTGTTCTATGGTGGAGTGTTTATTTCTGAATCCAAATTGGTGATCTGGTATTAATTTTTCCTTCTCTATTATTGTTTTTAGTCGGGCGTATACTATTTTTTCTAGTATTTTAGAAAGCACGGGAAGTAGTGAAATTGGTCTGTAAGATGGTGTTTGGTGTGGGTCTTTGCCTGGTTTAGGTAACATTATGATCTGGGCTGTTTTCCATGGTTTGGGATAGTATCGGATTCTTAGTATTGCGTTGTAGATTATGGTTGTTAGTCGTATCGCTTTTGGAGGAAGGTTTTTCAGGATTTTGTTATTGATTAGATCGATTCCTCGTGCTTTATTGTTTTTTGTTTTTTCGATTATGCTTCTAATTTCTTGTGCTGTTGTTTTGGGTATGGTTTATTGCTTGTCAGTTGCGGAACTAGAACTGTAAATGTAGCAAAGAATTATTCAAAATTATGCTTCTTTGATTTATTATCGATTAATGATTTGTTTGTATATTTATTTTATGTATCATTTTATCTATATAACTGAATAGAGTTGTATGCACGGACTAGAATTTTCTGCACAACGGATGGTCCATTTAAATAGTCCTGAAATAGTGAAGATATTATGAACGATATTATTTTAGAATTCGGATTATTTTCAGTCGTTGCTGAAACATTTATTTCGTCCGCTTAAGACCAAGCACGAGTTTGGCAATTTTCCTACTTTTGCACTCTTCCGAAGTTCGAAAAACGAAGAATCACTTTTTTGCGCCTAATATGGAGACTTCGGAAACTATGGAAACTTCGCAATAAGATAAACATTCGTCACAAACTCTACTTTCTCGTTAGTTGTAAATGACGTTATCACTAACTAGTTTACACTACCACTAAAAGTTTTAAAGTGAAACAAAGTGCTGCAACATACAAAGACACTTTCCTATACTGCTGCGCAAGAAGAAAACAAATGCACGAAGGTATCTATTTCAGATATATTATCATATTCGTGCACTAACAGTACGAGTTTGTAATATTCAAAGCGAAATATCTCCTATACAAATGGTTTCTCGATATAATTGGTTTAAATATCATTTTGTAAGGAATGCTGAAAGGAAAACACCGCTGACCTTCGTATGTTCTTTATGCAATAGTCTATAAAAAGATTAATTGCGCTAAGTTAGTTGCCTCTCGAAAGAGAACAACTTTCGCTTGAAACAGTTTTCCATATTTTTAATAGTTTAAGAACATAATAGCGTGTATACGAATAAACGGGACTGTTATGCCGGACCGAAATGTTGTATGTGAGGTGGATAGAACGTGATAGGTGCCAAAGAAACACTCGGAAATGTTTAACTCATTTGCATCATTAATTTACTTAAAATTCTGTATGAGAATTGATTGTAAATCTACTAAATAAGAAAAAAAAATTGCATCATGACCCTACTTAAGAGGACTGGTCCCTATCACCGCGAGCAGTTGGTACACATCCTTGGCGCGTACCCTCAATAGTCTCAAGTACCCACCAGGGATCTTGGAATTTTCATAGTCAAAGTCCTTCAGACCAAGCGAGTATTTCTTGTCGAAGGTCTCCTTTCACTTTTATCACCTAATACGGTTTAATACGGAAAACTTGGTTTTCCTCGCGTCTGGTATGTTCCGTTAGCAACTTTCTCACGAGGGCGGCTAAAACCCTTCCTGGTTCACCAACCTTCTTATTACCCAATCGGAAACGATGTCTATTGTCCTCGCTTCCCTAACCAAAATTGTCATCGACAAATCCGATAGTCCCGTGTCCTTAGACACACCCACCCCTAGCTTTCCTCGGACACAGTATCGTCGGTAAAACTTACTTATTCTGTATCCTTAGAATAGTCAACATATCCTTACATGTCTCTACCCTTATTACAGTCGCGTACTTAACGTATCAGTGTAACTAGGTTTTACACAACGTGGTTGGAGTGAATTGTGATTTATGTGTGCTAATTCAGTTGTATTCCATTGTGATTGCTGAATTCATAATAAACTTTGATTAAAACGAAGTTAATAGTTGTGTTACGACTAAGCTATTTTTATTTTATCACCCAACCCTCAAGTTTACGTGACATGTGCGTCAGGCTTTTCTTCGAGTGAATTCATTTAACCACTAGCCTTTTTATATCGAAAAATTAGAGGGAAAGGAGCATCGGCGTAGAAGAAAGTGTGGAGACTTGCGCTTCGCGATACTTTTAGGATCCGTGAGATTTTAAGGAACATAAGAATGACGTAGATAGTAATATATATAATTTATGAGAAACGGGAACACATAAGAAAGCTATAGTTTATACAAAACGGAACGCAGGGAAATAATAAGAAACCTATTGGGATATTTGGTTAAATCCAAAGACGTTGAGATTAACCTAACTGAAAAAATAGAATCGGTAGTATGAGAGCACATTCATTGTGTACCCTTAGAATAGTCGACATATCCTTACCTGTCTCTACCCTTATAACAGTCGCGTACTTAACTTATCAGAGTAACTAAGTTTTACATAACGTGGTTGGAGTGAATTGCGATTTATGTAAAAATTATAATAAACTGATTAAAACGAAGTTAATAGTTGTGTTACGACTCAGCTATTCTTATTTTATCACCCAACCCTCAAGTTTACGTGACACGGTCGTAGGTGCAGTAAATGACATCCGAATTCTTCATGGAATTTCTCGAAAATTTACTGTTCCAAACGATTGGTAGACAATGTTACCTCGCAAACATCGCATCTTACATTCTTTATAACAGAGGAAAAAAGTAAAAATTGTTTATTTAAGAGAAAATTCTTTAGATTAAAATGGAAATTAAAAAAAGCAGTCGCAGCGCGCGTAATAATCCGCGCTTGGTGGTAGAAGACAGTCGCAGCGCGCGGATTAATCCGCGCTTGGATGCAAATGGATTAAACAGTATATTTATTAGCAATTCTCGCTTTCGACACCTTACGTAGAGCTCGCGATTGCAACTGACGATTTGCACTTCTCGGTTACAACTCGACTGTTAGACGATGAGTTAAGATAGCGATTGAGCAGGGTGCGCGATATAAGTTCAGATGATGATTGCTCGAGAAACGTCCAGGATCTGTCCTTTCTGTGACGACGATGCTGCGGAGGAAAACTATGATGGCTGTGCCTAAGGGTACGCGTTAAGGAAAGTTTTCGTTAGGAAAGTGAGGGAAATGGACGTCGCTGTCAATTGGTTAATCTACCAGGTTGGTGGGTGAGGAAGGATGCTAACCGCCCTCGAGAGAATGATAGCAGGAAGCATCATACGCGAGACAAATCAGATTCCCGTATCTCTCCGGGATAGATAATAAATTAAGGAATGCTAAACTAAAAGATACTTGTTCGGTTTGAAGGACCTTAACTAGAGAAATCCTAAGACTTATGGCGGGTCCTTAATGTATTTGAAGGTATGCAATGAAGATGTTTAGACATCTGGCAATTTTGTTCTAGACTAGTAATAAAGTTTGCTTTGTGTAGCAAGAGACAGAACCTGTTGAGAGGTTCATTGTCAAGTGCCGCTACATATGTATATTAATTTTTTGTTTAGTAACAGCATATAGATATTAATGATGGAAGAACATTAATAAATCTAAGAGGCAGAATAATTTATACACATATTTGCAAGTATAAGTTGATACAAGTAGAATTTAGAATGCCATTATTATGTAGTACGTAGTAAATTACGCGGTTTAAAACATTTTAAGTTTAGCGCCAAAATAATTTACTTATAATTCTCAATGAGAATTGATTGTAAATAGTCTACCAGATAAAAAAAAATATATTAAACTATAAAAAGATGTGGAATATAGAAAATGAAAAATTGGCTATGGCAAACAAATTTGAAAGTATTCTCGTCTTCTTTGACGTTTGCAGGTTTCTAGGATACAATATTTTTAAAAAAATATGTAATGTAGCAAATGCAAAACTCGATTGTACTGTACAAAATGTATTTACGATAGTCCTGATATTTCTACCAGGAATACTATTCAATTACACTGGGTCATAAATAATATATAATTTATTTACTCATCTACATATACGTATGTACATATGACATAAACATATACGAGTATTAATTTTTTTCGCCAATAATGTTTAATGCAGTGCCATTAAATATCACTCGAAAAATGATGTCATGCTACATGGTTCGACGGGTGGTACGAATAAACAGGAAGTCAAATGACACGCGCTAGTGAGAAATCTGAATTTCCATACGTACTTTGAATCATTTTTCCAAGTCAGCCAATCTGAACTTGAGAACAGCGAGCAAGAATGATAAACCTTTGTCGATAAATCAAAAGGCAGCAACGTACAAGGAACTCTTTCTGGTCAAACATCGACTCTACGAGAAATCATTTTGAGTCTCTATTATTATCTTATTATTATCTATAAAACACTTTAATTTGCGTTTAGTTACCGTGCAAAATGGAGGATTTGATTAAAAGGAGAGTGATAGCTAAAGATCATCAGATATTTTAATATTACTATCAGAAACCCAAGTATTAGCGAAGAATTCAAGAAGATATCTCTGCAAGCAATTCCTAGAGCAAGAAAAATAATAGAGTAAGCATGAAATAGCGCAGACAAAAGTAAAAATCCTTCGTGTAATACTTGCTTCACCGGTGCAATGCAACATGCATGATTCGAGTCAATTTGCCAAGAATCATCCTTCCGATCATCCTTTGACAGATCTTACGGCGATTAGTTAAAATTCTACGATACGTTTAAATATCCGTCCATCATACACGAGCAACCGTCGTTAAGTGACATTAAAAAATTCCATTATTTATTGGTACAGTCTTTTACAATTATAAATATTTTTTTTATTTAGTTGATTATTTACAATCAATTCTCATACAGAATTTTAAGTAAATTATTTTGACGTCATACTGTAACTTGGATTATAAGAGTTTATAGTGTGTTCGATTCTAGTTGAATCTAATGCTTCAATCTAAGGGGTATTGTCCTTTTAGTCTGCGGATCTGATCCGTCGTATCAAGTAATTGGGTAACTAATGGGTTTTGGTGGTTGTTAACTCTTATATTATATCTGTTTCTAAACTTGGAAATTTCTTCTTTGACTGTGGGTATCCTAAGGTCGCGATGTATCGTTTCGTTGGTAACGTACCAAGGTGCATCTATTAAGGATCTTAGAGTTTTGGATTGGAATCGTTGGAGAATTTCTATGTTGGAATTACTCGCTGTTCCCCATAGTTGGATCCCAGCGTTATAAATGTAAGGACATAACGATGTACGTGCATTTACATCGCTATTACACCGCTCTTGCCAAGCTAGTACGTGACATATTATACCCAGCTACAGTTCAAGTATTTGCAAATACTTTTTCAAAATCTGTGATTTTCTTCTTTCTTCGTTTTGCCCAAGTCTCGCCTTGAGTTTGTCTTCCGTGCTATCTTGATTTCACTTAATTCCTAATATCTATCTGTCACCAAGTACTTTGGCATTCTTTCGCATTCTCTACGATTCTCAAGTTTTGCTTTCCACACGAAAGTCATATTATTTTTTCATAGAAGCTAGTCACCGTTGTTTTTCACTACGCTACGTTAAATACGAGGAAAGAACAGCAACACATCGAAACCAGCTGGCTGCTGAAGCGAGCAAAACTCTCATAGAAAAAAGACTAAAGAGAATTTGTTAATATTTGAGGAATATTAGTTTTAAGATTAGTTTGTTTATTACAATTTGATATAAAATTAATTATTGCTTTATTTTCTATCGTTCATATAGGTATTATATCTATAGGAATATTAAGAAGAAAATTAGGAATTATTGGTGGTTTAATAATAATAATTTCTCATGGTTTAGTATCTTGTGGTTTATTTTATTTAGGTAATATAATTTATATACAAACTAATAGTCGTTCTATTTTTATTAATAAAGGTATAATTAATTTAATACCTATCAATGATATCAATAATATGATTTTTATTATGTGTATATAATTCTGAAGCTCCTATTTCTTTAAATATAGTAAGAGAAATTGTTTTGTAAATAAGATTAATTAATTGATGTAAATATTTATTTATTTTATTAATTTTGTATCGTTTATTTAGATTTTTTTATTCTATTTATTTATTTAGTTTTATTCGACATGGTAAAATTTATGATTTAGTAATAAATGTATATAATTGTTCACTAATAAATTATTTAACTTTAATTTTGCTATTATTACCTTTAAATTTAATTATTTTTAATTTATTTTTTTATTTATGTAGCTTAATTAAAATATTGAATTGTGATTTCAATGATGTAATTTATACAAATTATTTTAAATTATAATAAAAATATTAGTATCAGGAATTATATTATTTATTATAAGATTATTTTTTATATTTTTAGGAATATATATATTGTTAATAAATAAAATTTATATTTTTGAGTGAATAATTAAATGACGAATATTATATTAATCGATTTTATTATTTAATATTATTATTTTTAATATCAATAATTTTTTAAATTTAGGTTGAGATGGTTTAGGATTAATTTCTTATTGTTTACTTATTTATTATCAAAAAATTTTATCATTTAATTCAGGGATAATAACTATTATTTTAAATCATTTAGGAGATGCAAGTTTATTAATGATTATTTCTTTTATAATAATTTTTAGAAAATGAAATTTACTTTTTTATAATTTAACAATTTATATATTATTTATGTTTATTTTAATAGTATTTACTAAATGTGCTCGATTAATATTTATAATTTGATTACCAGCTGCAATAATAGCTCCTACACCACTTTCTTCATTAGTTCATTCATCAACTTTAGTAACAGCTGGAATTTATTTATTAATTAATTATGAAATAATAATTGACCTCGCTAAAGAAATAAAATAGTCAAACTCGAAGATGGTATCCCTCTAGGTGTAGCCATCCACGTGTTATTTAGCAATTAAGTTAGAAAAATTTACCAAATGTCCAGCTGGACAAATTGTAAAGTAGAAATTAAATAATAATAATAAAAAAAATTTTAAAAAACACTACGTCGCCTGTGTAATTGTCTTTTACTCTGAATATTCTAACATTCCGGTACTTTTTTCTTTTGTCCTGCCTCGTTCTTCAGCTTCTAACAATTTCAGGCGATCCCCGATTCTCTTCCGTGTGATAATGTTGCCCCTTGGTTTTTATTTTCATTGTTACGAGCGTTTGCCTCCGATCCACTGTATTGACTCTTTCTCTGTGTACTTTTCTTTTTCTTGGCTGTTTGCGTGTTGCTTCAGTCTTCTCGAGTATAGGAAGTACGAATACATCAATATTTATATTCGCGGCGCTTCACAATTCTTCATACAATCGCACGTAACTCTTAGTTTTCCTTTCGTTTCTCGTTCTCACAATCTATGTGTCTTCAACTCGAATGCACTTCTTGCCTGCTGTTAGCATTAATTTATTTAGTTTGACTCTGTCTTTGAGGGCAAGTACCCTACTTCCAAAGATTCTACAATTATCCAATGCGTGGCTTCTTACTGAAGATCGTCCGCGCAATCCCGAAAGACGACGAAAAGAATTGATAACATTGCAAAGCGGAAATCGATTAAGAACCGAAAGAAGACAGCTGCTCGTGTCGCAGTTGAGCCGCAGGAAGAAAATATTGCTAATATTAGTCGATGTACGTTACCGAGAAGATTACATAGAACATTTTGACAGAGTTACCGTTGAAAATACCATCAAACCAATCAGTAAGAAAAATAAAGTACTCCGATTAACGTTTGCCGAAAAATATCGTCACTCGGCTCTATAAAATTGGAAAACAGGAAAGAAATTTCTTCTTTGCGATGAATATAATTTAATCTGATTGGAAACGATGGAAGACATTATATGGATTGCACAAGAAGTAACACCTGGTATCGAACACCAACTGTTCCACATGGTGGAGGGAGCGTTATGGTATGTGGAGCTTTCTTCGCTGAAGATAATTGGTCCCTTTATTAATTAACGTTGTGGGTATGATGAATAGGGTATCACGTATAGGGAAATTTTAGAAATTCATACGCTACCATACATTGAAAGAAAAATGCCAGAAAATTACAATAGTTCTTTCAGCATGACAACGACCCCAAGCATGTATCGAAACATGCAGAGGAGGTGGTCCTCGTCTGCAAATAAAGCGCTAATAAATAAATAAATTTATTAGAAGAATGGAATAAAGTACTACACGGTTATATAATACGGTCAATTCAATCTATGCCGCATCGCTACGCTACTGTTGTTGATCCAAAAGGCATGACTACAAAATATTAATTACGATATGTTACATAATGTAGCACAAAACTGTTACACGATCAGAAACAAGCATTATTTTTTCATTAATTAAACTGGCATACGAGGAATACATGAGAAATAAATAGCGTTGACTTTTCTTGTAATATTCCATCGCGTGAATATGTCCTTCAATATCATATTAACAAGAATTTTTTGAGACTTTTCCTCTGCAAGAAAAGTGGCAAAAACTGACATATGAGCAACATATGAAAAATAAATAGCGTCGACTTTTCTTGTAATATTCCTGCGCGTGAATATGTCCTTCTATAATACATTAACAAGAATTTTTTAAGACTTTTCCTTTGCAATAAAAATGGCAAAAACTGTTTGGTCGATAGTTTTTACGCGACACGTATCTTTTTTGTTTCTCTTGCTCTTTGCTTCCTCTTTCCACGTTTTTCGTTCTATAAGACGCGATCGTGACGGAGGGGAGCATAAAAGTAACGTCGATGAAGAGAAGAGACAGAAGAAGCAGTTATTATTCTTATTTTTGTTTGATCGCGTCTAACAGTGAGAAGCGAACTGAGCTTGCATTCCATTTCGCGATACGATTCACGAAACCGAAAAGAAGGAAAGAACTCCACGAAGATATAACGACGAATTTCGTGCCTTTCCTGAGGTGAGAAGAAATAGCACGCTGTTGTGTAACAATTTGTAAAAACGAGGCTGTCAACGGTAATCACGGTGTTGATTCCGAATAACCGAAGAAGAAACAGGGAAGATCAAGTAAGTGGAACTTTGACGTACACAAGGTGGTAGTAAATTTCACATTTCGTATGTTTGAAGCGTGCTGGCGCAGCACGGTTTTTCAGTTAAGGACAGCCGGTTATCGGTACCAAAGTTCCTATAAAACGAAACGAGACACGTCGATGCTTGAGATATATGAATGAACGGTAGTGTTTAAGTTGAACAGTTATATTTGATATATTAATTCGACAAGAGTAGTATATAAAAAGAACAATGGTAAATGTGCATCTAGCGTTAGGCAACATTTTATTTAACTATTAAATAATAAATAACAAATCAATGGAATATTTTAGTTGCGAATAAGAATTAAATTTCTTATTTAAACACAAGTCTTTAAAATATCATTCGCAAATAAGAATAATTCAATTATCTTTTGGCATCGTTTAAAAGACTTTCCCATTTGGATTTAATAATGTATAAATAGATAGTTTTTGGTTTTGTCTTATCTATTTCATTTTCTACAATGAAGAAGTCGTAAAATTAATATCGTTATTTTTCAATAGACAAATAGACAAAGTTTACATTTGCTCTTCGGACAAGTTGTCCGAAAGCTGATTTCATATTGGCGTATTCGTCGTTAACAGGCAGCATTAAAAATTACAAATTGTAATTTACAGTAATCTTGCCGATTGAAATGTTATATTTGTGTAAAGATAAATTTGTTCAACGATCGATAGATATTAATTAAAAGTGGGTAAAAATAATAAACGAGAATTATATTTATAAATAATAATTGATTCCATTATTTTAAATAATGTATTTAGACTTGTTCAAACAACAAATAATTTACTTGTATTTTTTATTTGAACTCTCAAATATCCAATGACTCTATTTAAATGATTGTTTAAATGAAAATTTATATACGTGTAATTTATATATATATATAACTTTTATTGCCCAATATATATATGTCGGGTTAACATTATGATTAGGGTTAAGGCCGAGTAAAATCGTTGTTATACAATCGAGGTAATGTTGATTAGCACAAGTGTGAGTATTACAGAATCGACGAGTAACCGCGGTGATTAGACGTTAATGTCAATGGTCTTAGATAACGGATTCGCGGTCAACGAGATAGCATAATGTACTTTCCTCCAAAGTCTAAGTCTGACTCAGTTAAAAAACGTGAAATATTCATCGATCGTAAAGACGTTGTTTTTCTCGCTGACGAGCTCGCGCGAGAATGTGTTTTCCGTCGTGGTGATGCTGCAGAGCAAAAGCTACGATGGGGTGTGTCTAAGGGCACGAGATCATCGGATTCGTCGAGGACAACCCCCGTTCGGAAAGTGAGGGAAACGGGCGTTGCTGTTAATTGGTTAACTTCTATGTTGGTGGTTGGAGAAAGGTGCTGAGAGAAAGTTGCTAGCGGAAAGCGTCGTTCGTGAGAAAAGCGGATTTCCCGTATCTCCTCGTAGTAAGTGATAGATTTAAGAACTGTTAGGACAAAGACTGTTTGTCCGTTTGAAGGACCTTGGTTAACTAAATCCTAAGATTTATAGCGGGTCCTCAGGCTAGCTGAACATGTACTGTGGAGATGCATCGACATTTGATAATCATTTTGCCCGAAGAATAGGGTCCGTGTGTGGCGAGCCAGGGGGATGAAGCCATTGGAACGTTTACTGTCGAGTGCCGCTACAACTATTTATTTTTAAGCAGAACTATACAATTACTCTATGCCTCTATTAGGTAAAAACGTTCATCCCGTGATCGCGGCTACGTTCGGCGACTAGTTGTGGCCTCGAGCCCAAGCTCATTATCGCAGATATCGGACAATTATAATCGCGTTAACTTATAAAGATTAAAGTATTAGGGATGTTCCAAAGAATTCCAAAAGGAAGGCCCGGTGTCCTTTCATCTCCGAAATATATATATATATTACATATGTATATTCTCAATAAAAAAGGAATTCCTATTGGAAAGTGATTTTGGCAAAAATACTATTACGCGGCGGTATTTCTCAGCGATCGTCTTTTGCTTATTGTGACAGCGACATCCAAACCGCTCTATGTTCTTGCCTAATTATACTTCTACAGTAACAGTTAATAAGTTTTTTTTTATTTAGTAGATTATTTACAATCAATTCTCATACAGAATTTTAAGTAAATTATTTTGGAGTGGCACTGTAACTTGGATTATAAGAGTTTATAGTATGTTTGATTCTAGTTGAATCTAATGCTCCAATCTAAGGGGTATTGCCTTTTCAGTCTGCAGATCTGAAGTAATTGAGCAACTAATGGGTTTTGGTGGTTGTTAACTCTTATATTATATCTGTTTCGTTTCGTTGGTAACGTCCCAAGGTGCATCTATTAAGGATCTTAAGTTTTTCATTGGAATCGTTGGAGAATTTCTATGTTGAAATTACTCGCTGTTGCCCATAGTTGGATGGGTCCAAACAGGTTTTAATATGGCTTTATATAGCATTATTTTACTCTGCATGTTTAAGTTGGAGCGTCTGCCAATGAGCCAGTAGAATTTTTTTTAGTTTTGTTTTTAGTTCTTTGGATTTCTCTACGATGTGCCGTTTCCGTGTCATTCTTTTGTCTAGAATCATGCCCAGATATCTGACTGTATCTTCGTTTGGAATTGGAATATTATTTATGGTCACCTGTGGGCAGGATTGTTTTCGCAGCGTAAAAGTTATATGACTGGATTTATTTTCGTTTATTTTGAAGCGCCATTTGTGGAACCACTTTTTCATAAGACGTCGCTGGAGGGTTGAGGAGGCGATTGTCGGGTCTAAATGGGATGCCAATAATATTGTGTCATCAGAAAAGGTCGCTGTGGTTATCTCCGTTAAGGTTGGTAAGCCGGCAGTGTAGATGGTGAACAGCAGAGGTCCGAGGACACTGCCTTGGGGTATGCCAGCTTCTATTGGGAATGTTGCGGTTATAGCGTCCAAGTATTTAGTCATGAACAGCCTATTGGTTAGATGTGATTTTAGGATAGAGTAGTAGGTGTGTGGTAGAATTTTCTTTGGTTTGAACAAAAGTCCTTCATGCCACATTTTGTCGAACGCCTGCTGAATGTCCAGGAATACCGCGGAGCAGTATTTTTTCTTTTCTAAATCTTGGGACATAAAGATGTGGGACAATGTATATCGTCGAAGTGCCTAATGAGTCATCAATATCCCAACGGTCCTTCTGCCGAATGTCGAGAGGAAGGCGTGCGTTGTAACGGTTGCGGGCGCCTAACAAACGCGTGGATAGTGGGGATACTGAAAGGTGACAAAGAAAAAAGAAACAGATGCGATCGAAAGTCAAATTGTAAGAGCTTCAGTCTTAGAAAGTCACGGCTGGAGTTCAGAAGTAAATTGTAGTTAGTGTAAACCAAGTGCTAAGAAATAAATTCTCTTTTTTTTATTTTTTATTTTTATCTTCGATTTCTTTTTTTTATTTTACGCGACACTCGCTTGCGCGAGTTCCGATTTATGTAAGTGAACAACCCTGTGCAATGAAAACTTTTTCGTATATACAGACATATATACCGATCTACTTTATATAATTTCTTTTGAACGTAATGTACTTAGAAATAAGTCATTGCGTGTCTCACGCCGCAGTTCAGATAAAATATAAAGGAACCAAGTTGAGAAAAATGTTAATTCCTGACAAAACTTCAAAAATGCTGCCTACCTTCCGGTTTCGATGATTTCCGCAGAAATCGATATTCTAAACAACTTTGCCCTGTGCAAATAGGATATAAGAGATTTTATTTTTTATTATTTAATTACAGATATCGAGGTTGACAACGCGAGGGTGTTCTGGTACTAGCACAATGAATACGGAATGTACAGAAAAATTAAATAAGGTGAATTCCATCGAGGGATTTTATGCCGGAACTGGAATTTTTATAACTGGGGCATCTGGTTTCGTGGGGAAAGGCCTCCTAGAGAAACTATTACGCGTGTGTCCACGCATCGCCGTTATTTTTATTCTGGTTCGTTCAAAAAAACACCAAACGGCGGAGCAACGATTTAAAGAGATTATAGACGATCCCGTATGTAAATAACATTTTCGTTGCTTTCAATATTTATAACATTCACAAACCAAACCGATTAATTTCACGTTTCATTAATTTCTCAATTTTATATTATATATATATATATATATATATATATATATATATATATAATATGTATATATATATTTCATATAACATATATATATATAACAATGTGTTGATAGAAAATTAGTATATTCAATAATATTTATAAACAATCTATATTGTAAATTGAGCTTGTACCTTTTCTTTTGCAGATTTTCGATGATACCAAAGCAAAGAATCCCTCGGCATTAAAAAAAGTTCACCCCGTAGAGGGTGACATAAGTCTACCAAAATTAGGTCTTTCGCAAGAAGACAGAAACACGTTGATAGAGAATGTGAACATAATGTTCCACGTTGCGGCCACATTGAATTTCAAGGAGCCCTTGAATGAGGCCGTGAACACAAATGTGAAAGGTACTTTGAGTATCATGGAGCTGTGTAATGAACTGAAGCGTGTAATTAGCGTTATCCATGTTAGCACAGCTTATAGTAACGCACATATATCAGAGATTGAGGAAAAAGTGTACAGGTAAGGATAAATGATATTTAATACTTAAATTATATTAATAATTAAATTTTCTTAAACATTTTTTTATTATCGTAAATAACTACTTACAATTTGTTTATTTATTTATCCAACTAACGCTTACTTGCATCCATTGAAATATTAAATACTTGTTAAAACAGGCGTAAGTCTAAGAAATCTTATACAGAGGATAACCAATGATAATGCGTTTCTAACAATCTGCTAATGATAAATATTAGACATTGAAAGAACATTTTTCTGGGATTTCTTTTTATTAACTTTTGTCTTTTCCTCGTTAGATTGGAATAATTAACCACAGTTCTTGATACACAAAAGCATATTTTCATAGAAATAAACAGGATGTAAGAAGGAGAATCTAAACAGAAATTGTGAGAATGTTTCCATTTTGAAGCTTCCCATAACTTTATCCGCAGTTTAGTGACAGCTATAGCATGATAAATACAGGATTATCCACCTAACTGGCTATAACATAGAGATATAAAAACAGAGTGCGCGAGCAAGCTGTAAAGGTAATATAGGGATCGGCAGAGAACGCCACGTAGAGGCGCCACGTGTCCTTGTCTAATAATGCATTTGTGCATTAAATATGTAAACGTAAACAGCAACGTCACGTACCGGTCGATGACGGATAGTACGAGCGGTCTCACTTAAAATACGTTGTAATGCTTTGTCGTGCCAGTGCTGTGTCGGTACGTCACGTTACCATTACGCGATCTGGTCAATACCAATCAACGAGCGACGTCAGACTGTATGTTTGATTGAGCAACGATTGCTTTTGGACTGCGATTGGGGGGAGGGGGGCATTGTTTAGCGTTCGCTGTCTATTCGTATGTTACATCCGATCGTGGTCGTATACACAGTTCTGGGGACTGTTGTTGCTGTAGGGACAGAGGGACAGAGGGTAAAAATGTTTCTCAAAAATAAGACGTTTCAATCAAATTGCTAGGATTCTTCGCGCAACGCGATTTGTGTTTGCAACTGAAATCTACTGCTGTTATGAAATACACGTGAAATACTTTATGTTTACCTTAAGTACGTTAAAAAAGAACTTATGAAAAGTAGTTTATATTATCTATGTTTAGTGGCAAATAATTTATAAAGCGTACCTTTAGAAATTCGTAGCTCTAACTCCTTCTCTAGAGTTTCCAGACCTGATGCGCGGCCGTGCATGTGACTTGGGCACTTTGTTTTTATATGTTTATGATGGGAACACTGTAACGTGTGGCACGTTTAATACGTTAGAATCATATATCATACGCCATCTATGAGCTATTGTCAGAAGTATAATGAGATGAGAACACAGGGCAATTTCATTGTCGCTGATTAAGGAGAAATAAAAAAAGCCAACAAGGAGAAAAGGATCGCTGTTCTGTACATATGTATATTGGATAAAGAGAAACGAGCCCTGTGTTTTTGTCAAACACAATTTCATGTCTCTGCGCACTCACGAAGCTTCGAAGCAAGCGTGCGCGTCCACTCTGTGCATTTTCCCGTGCTCAATTTTCTTCTCTTTTCTTCGATAACTGAAATCTTGAATTATGTTTACCTCAAATGTAATTGTAATGTAATTATTTGCATTTTTACAAACTTCGTTACCCTTTATCTACATATTTCGTTCGTTGTTTCTTCTTTTTAACTGTCGCGTTAATCATTTTCTTTTACGTTGTAACATAAAATTTAGTAATTATCGGCTGTGAATATATCGAACGTACAAATGGCAAACGAGAGAAGCCAAATAGATGCAGCGAAATAACTCATAGAACGTAATTATTGTATAGAAAACGGGTATCGTTTTTTATTTACAGTGGCATCAAAATTAAACTCCGTCGGCGACAATGCCGACGACGAAATCGCTCGATGCTCTCGCCTTACCGTGCTTCTGGCAGAAGCTCATAGATGACGCACGATATAGGATCGTAGCGGTGTACATGTTGCACTGTTTCTATTTCCAATGTTTTCGGGAGTGCGGATTCTAAGCTACGTAGATGATACTATATGATATCCTATTATTGATCATTTTTCAGCACGAGTTTACGACCATCTAGCGTGATTCAGATTTGTGACAGTCTTGACAAAGAGTCGATCAAGCAATTAGAAAAAAGAATTTTAGAAATTCATCCAAATACATACACGTTCACCAAGAACCTGGCAGAGCAGGTTGTATCCAGCAACAGTACAACTTTTCCAGTTGCGATAGTACGACCAAGCATAATTAGTGCCTCGCTGAAGGAACCGTGTCCTGGTTGGTTGGGCAGTATCACTGTGCATATAGGTATTTCTATAAATATTTATAATGTTAATTTTTCATCATTGCATATTTCATTTACATAAATTGCACGTAAGAGTGTTCAATTATACTCGAGTGATTTCGAATAATATAAGTATCGCAAGATCTTAGTTCTCCTTAACTATCATAAGGAAGGAATCAATCAGCAATAGAACAAATAAAGCAGCGTCAAATTTTCACTCACTCATTCAAAAGTATGTGAAAATATACTTCTTGCGCAAGGTGTATAAATGCTGTTGATAAAGAATTTTTTTATATACGTGGGGAAATCCTCGTGGACACCCGCCGCTCTTCTGAGAGGCGGCGGGTAACGTCGAACTTACCGTCTAAAACCTCACGGTGGCCAACCTGACGCTCGACAAAGGTGTTCCGGGACCTCTTTCGAATTGCTGCCGGAGCACTCCAGCGTCCTCTCTCATTCTGAGAGAGCCATCACTCAGGTCTAGTTCGGGCATTGAGAGGAGCCACCCCTCTCACCGCCTTCCCCTGGGCCGTCGTGCAAGTCCGAGGAGAATCCCAGAATCTCCTCGGCGTGACGACCTCTGTGACCACTTCGGCGCGGAACGCTACAAGAGCGAGAAACTCCTTTGCGAGCATTACTTTCTCGCAATAGACGCGGACTGCGAGGAACTCCTGTTGCCCCTCAGCATCGCTTCCACGACTGACGACGGGTCTAAACTCTCGGCAATGGCTAGTCGCAGGACACGGCGGGGGGGCTTCCCACGCCGGACAAAACTCTAGCGTGTGCTGGACCTTGCCCTCGCCCTCTTCGCAGTAGCGACAGGTGTTCGTCAGCTCTCTTCCAATTTTCTGCACGCACTCGTCGAATACTCCATGCCCGGTGAGCACCTGCATCATCCGGAAGGATAACGGGAGCCAGAGACCTGATCTTCGGCGAGTAGCGACCTCTCGCCTAGCTTCTCTCCGAACGTTCCGGCCGAGGAGTTTCGTACACTCGTCAGAGCCCCAAGGCCTGGAGCTCGAATGGAGGAGACGCCACCAGGACAGACGTCGACGCATAAGATACCGTCCGGTATCCCCTTACGATCCTGATGGCGGTCGTCCTACACAGCATCCTCAGCAAAAGCAGACTGCGACGACTCGCCATCAGATCTCCTGCCCGCACCGGAGCACCGTACAGGATCCTGGAACGGACGACTCCCTCATTTAGTCGGCGCACTCCGACCCCCGGCCCCACCGATATTCCGCAGCAAGCCACATAGCTGTTGATAAAGACTGCCATGACGTTATTATCCCTCACCGGTTTGGAGGAGATTCGTCTAAAAAAGTTTGTGCAATATTGCCCTTAAGCTTGGAAATGAAGATGAGAACGTTAATTTGTCTGCTTGCTTCGTATCCCACTCTCCGCGAAGATCAACTTTGCGAAAGGAATTATGGCGGCGCTCGACACTAACTAGCATCGGACGACGGCAGCGCAGTGGTTAGCGCCTTAAGTTACAAACGTTCGGGACCCGGGTTCGAATCCCGGGGACCGGAGTTTTGTCCTATTTTTCTTCTGTGGCATCAAAAATGAGAAGAAAAACGTAGCAGTACCTACCAGCGCATCTACACCAGCAGTAGCACTATCAGCCACAACTACACCTCAGAATCATGGGTCGCAACTCGATCGTTCTCTTGGAGAATAATATTTTAACGTCTCATTGGATCTTCTTCCATTAATATTATATACTATATGTGTTCATTTGTCAAAGTGAAATAGAAGGTAAATACCGCGATATTAATGAGGAAAACAGTCGATTCTCCAATTCGGTTAAGATAATAATAGAGGTGGTTAAAATGATGATAACATTGAGTTTACAGGTTAAAATATACACTTTTTTCCAACAACTTTGAAGAGTTAAGTACTTACGTGCGGTGTAGAAGTGTTCTCAACAAAGTGTAAATAGCAAGTTTAAAATATTGACCGATCAAGTAAGTTAATAGCTAGTTAAAATTGTTGACTGATCCAAGGACGTAAAACCAGTGAAGTTCGTTGATGGTGCTGTCGCGGAGAACTAGTGATGGGTGTGCCTAAAGCACGGAACAAAGCGGATTCGTTGATGGCAATTTTGGTTAGGATAGTGAGGACAACGGTCATTGCTGCTAATTGAATAAAAACAAAACTGATGGATAAGGATGGACCCCCGATCAAAGATCGCTCGTGGGTGGCATTGTACATGGGAAAAACTCGCTTTCTCGTGTTTTCCCGGAATGGACAATAAGTCTAAGAAATGCTTCAACTTAAAAGATAATTGTGTGGTCTTAAGGGCCTTTAACTATAAAAAAGTGCCAAGTTTATGATTGATCCTTAAGATTATTGGAGACATCTGGTGGCCATCTTGCCCGAGGGATAGAGACTGGTTTATGTAGAGAATCACGAGACGTAACAAGAGGAAAATATTTCTTAGCGTCTGAAATAATCGACTCTAAAAGGAATGAAGAACTTAATGTTCATGATTTCAAAATATTAGAAAGTTCACTACTGTATGAAAAACCCGTTTTTCAAGAGTTAAGTGGCGTCGAGAAAGCCACGATTTGAGGTTAATAGCCTTTTCGCAAATGGATATTTTTTTTTTTTTTTTTTTTTTTTTTTTTTTTTTTTTTTTTTTTTTTTTTTTTTTT
>JACXIT010000174.1:318725-367711 GCA_014737525.1 Bombus difficillimus
TTTTTTTTTTTTTTTTTCGCTTGTTTAGCGATTGGTTATGGTAGTCACTTTGTCTTGTCACACTTACGGAGGCACTGCCTCGCACGTCCGCTTGGGTCAACTGCTCAGGCAGAACTGAATCACTGACTGACGACTCTTTGCCCAACAAAGGCCTGAACGATCTCTAACGCTTACACATACATATTCACACGTTGACACTCAAAAACTAGTATTTCCATCACGCATCTGACCCAGGACAGCACAGAAAATTATACATATCTCAACAATAACAAACACGTTAGCTGCAACAATGTCTTTGATATTAAATTTTGTACTAATCAAACTTAAATATATGTCGGATCCTCCTTGGAAGTCGGGGCGTGTAACGAATCTTGCTGAGAGTTGGACATTGTCGTTATATACCAGTGGGTATTTATCGGAGCGATTGTACAAAGGTTAACAAATGATATCGGTGATTGGCGCGTGAGACGTCGATGACAAATGAATTCAGGTTCGATGACGAATACACGATCAACGGGATGACGACTACGTACGTGTTCTCTGGACTACTCTAACTTATCGAAAGAATCCCCGTCCAAGTAGGACTGTCCTTATATACTCCTCTACGTACCTCTACCTATCCCTCGGGTCAATCTTTGTTTTTAAAGAGAGTTATTTAATTGCTTTATACCTCTGTTAGGTACACGTCCCTCCCGTGACCGTGGCTACGTTCAGTGACACATTACGTCACTTCGAGCTCAAGCCCACTGTCATAAATCTCGGGCAACTATAATTGGCTTAGCTCATAATCAGTTATTTCTCCGTTTTATTGTTTAAGTATGGCTATGATAAAAAGTCTGGACTAAAGTATTGGGGTTTTCCCAAACATTCCAACAGAAAGGTCCCGATGTCCTTTCATCTCCGACATATATATATGTCGGAGATGAAATGACACCGGTCGCTTCCTTTGCAATTCTTCGGAAAATTCCTAGTACTGTAGTCTTTACAAATCAACCCAAATACAATAGTTTGAAACTTGAGACAATGAGCTTGGGCTCGAGGCGAGGTCTAGTCGCCGAACGTAGCCGCGGTCACGGGACGAATGTTTTACCTAACAGAGGTATAGAATAATTGTATAGCTCTCTTACAAAGAAATATTCGTAACGACACTCGACAATAAACGTTCCAAGGGCCTCTGCCCCGTGGCTCGCCACACACAGCCTCTGTTCTTCGGGCAGGATGTTTGCCAGATGTCGATGCATCTCCGCAGGACATGTTGAGCCAGCCTGGAGACCCACTAATAAATCTAAGGATTTAGTTAACTAAGATCCTTCAAACGGACAAGCAGCTTTTGTCCTAACAATCCTTCGATCTGTCACTTAATATGGGGAGATAAGGGAAAACTGTTTTTCACACGTACGACACTTCTCGCCAGCAACTTTCTCTCAAGGGCGGCTAGTATCCTTTCCTAACCACCAACATGGAAATCAACCAATTAGCAACAACGCCGATCTCCCTCACTTTTCGAGCGGAGGCTTTTCTCGACGAATCCGATGATCTTGTGCCCTTAGGCACACCCCGTCATAGTTTTCCTCTGGAGCATCACCGCGACGGATAGGACATTCTCTCGTGCGGACTCGTCAGCGAGTAAAGCAACATCTTTGCAATCGGTGCATATTGTCACGTTTTATTTAACGAGGACTTGGATTTTGGAAATAGTACATTGACCATCCCGTTGACCGCGGATTCGTTGTCGAGCCTGGAATCATTGTCATTGGTGTTTGGTTACCGCGGTTGCTTGTCGATTCCGTAATGCTCGCACTTGCGTTAATTCACATAGCTTCAATTGTATAACGACGCTGGCTAAGTCTGAGGCTATTCGTTACACGCCCCTAACTCTAATCCTAACCCTAACCCGACATATACTATATATATGTCGGGTTAACGTTAAAATCAGGATTAGGGGCGTGCAACGAATCCTCACGAGAATCAGTCATTGTCGCGACTATCAATAATGTTTATTAACACCAGTACAAATAATACACGATTTACAAAAGATCGCGGTAATTAGGCGGTAATAACAATGGCCTTGGGTTCGACAACGAATCCGCGGTCACAGGGATAACTCTTTGTAATCGTAAAATGTACTTTTGAGGCACAAAATAACGTTTTCTCGGATTGCTAGGTATATTTGCTTGTAAGACGATGTGTAACTCACCAAGGAGATCGCACGAATGCTCTACTGACTAAGATTTTCCTCTCCTTGCAATCGTGTTCATTTGTTTTCATATTGGTCGGAGATATCAACAGATTCCAATCGCCGTTGCCAGGCAATCCCGTGCAGCGGCGACACTCTTTCCGCCCGGAGTTCAATTGTCAATACAACGTGTGGCCCATAATATAAACACTTCTGAGGCAAAGCCACACGTGGCTTGCTTTGTCCTAGAGCCCGTGTGCCGCTACAGCTAGATCCCTTTTTCTAAGAACTACACAATCACTCCACACCTCTGCTAAGCAAAACACTCATCCCGTGACCGCGGCTACGTTCGGCGACTAGTTGTCGCCTCGAGCCCAAGCTCGTTATCTCAAGTTTCTCGGACCATTATATCGAGTTAATAAAGTTGAAGTATCGGAAACCCTCCACGGAATTTCGAAGGGAAAGCCCGGTGTCCTTTCGTCTCCGACATATATATATAAAGTAAATAATAAACAAAGGTGAAGTATACATAAGTATTGAGGAGGACAAAATCACTGATGTACGTCTCACAAGTATGCTTCTCGACTAAATGGAAGATCTGAGATATCTGCCATGAGATCCCTCGAAATACTCTAACTGGAAAGCTTATCGCTTTCTCCGTTTCAGAAATAAATAATCTTTTCTTTACAATGAATCGAAGGCGATAAACGATGAACTCCCGCTTGTCGCTCTATTTACGTTCTGCGTACCGGTGGTCGGATTTGGGCCCCGTAGGAAACTTGGCCGAATCACGCTGGACGACGAACGTGTAAAGAAGCCCATAAAATTAATCCCAGTAATGAGAAAAACAGATGGGCCAGAAGCAAGGAAGAAGAAGCTGAAGAATTTTCCAACCGCCTTTGTAACACATTTACTCATTCAGACGAAGATGCGCAAAATACTAGCACAGCTAATACAACAGCACAAGAAATTAGAATCGTAATCAAGAAAACAAAAACAATAAAACACCAGGAATCGACCCAATCAATGGTAAAATCTTGAAAGACCTTCCCCCAAAAGCAATACGTCCAATCACAATAATATTCAATGCAATGTTAAGAACCAATACTTTCCTAATCTATGAAAGCTAGCACAGATCATAATGTTACCTAAGGCAGGCAAAGACTCACACCAAACTGCATCTTACAAACCAATATCACTACTTCCTGTGTTTTCCAAAATACTAGAGAAAATAATATACGACCGTCTAAAACCAAAAATAGACAAAGAAAAATCAATACCAGACCACCAATTTGGATTGAGAAACAAACGCTCCACGAAATTTGACTAGCAATGGAGAAGAAGAAATACTGTACAGCCCTCTTCATGGACATCGAGAAAGCATTTGACAAAGTGAACCATGAAAGTCTCTTACAAACGACCGAAAAACATTTCCCAGGACAAACCGCTTACTCAAATCATACCTAATCAATAGAACCCTTGTAGTAGAAACAAAGGACGCATATTGTGAAGTTAAAGACATCAAGGCAGGGGTACCATTTTATATACAATATACAAGGCCAATGTACCAACAACTACCAACAGCAATACGACTGTACTAGTCAAGCGCGCTAATCCAGCAACAGCAGTCATATTACTACGAGAGCGTATCACAAAAATAGAAAAATGGTTACATGATAAAGAAATAAGAGCAAAGCCCGGTACAGGCAACCATATTACATGTGCACTATGGAAACGGAAACCATCAAATATCCAATTGAATGGACTCCACTTAGCACACAACTTACATGGAAGCAACATACTAAATCAATTATAGACAAAATACGGATAATACGAAGACAGATGTACTGGCTAACTAGTCGAAACTCTAAACTCAGCATGGAAAACAAACTGCAAATTTACAAAACGATGATAAAACCAATTTGGACGTACGGAATACCACTATGGGGGACAGCAGCAATGAGCCACATAAATAAATTAGAGTCGCTAAAATCAAAGATACTGAGAGCAAATAGTCAACGCCCCATGGTGCGTCAGAAACGAGCATATACGCAAAGATCTAAAAATACCAACGGTCAAAGAAGAAATCGGCAGCACGTCCAAACCAGATGGCTGCTGAAGCGAGCAAAACTCTCATAAAAAGAAGACCAAAGAGAAAACAGTCCACTGACATCGCTTGTGGCGCCACTCGACAGCAACTATTACCGGACGATGGCAGCGCCTTTGGTTACGAACGTTCGGGACTCGGGTTTCAAATCCATTTTCTTCCTGGATTTTTCTTCCAAGACTTCTAAATGAGAAGAAAAAAGCAGCAGCACTATCACTCACAATTATCTACACCTCACACTAAAAAAATAAAATAGACAAACTTGAAGATGGTACCTGCTGGGGGTAGCCATCCACATGTTAATTGGCAACATGTAAAGCTAGACAAATTTGCCGAATGTCCAGCTGGAGAAATTCCAAAGTAGAAATTAAATAATAAAAAGAAACAAATTTTTGAAGCTCTACTTTTGCTGTCAGTTACGAATATCCTTCCTGTCTATTTATAGCCACATTTCGAGACAGTCGGGAAGCACGAATTAGTTTTAACCAAGTTTGTTGTTGCAGCTCTCGGACTGTTTATCAGCAGAGGTTTCGCTAAAGTGTCATTGGCTAAGGCAGACACAATAACAGATACAGTACCCCTTGATTATGTGGTCGACACGATATTATGTGCCGCATGGCACACCACGCTGCATCGTGATATGAACGTCAAAGTGTACAACTGCACGAATCCCGCACGCCCTATCAAGTAATATTTATTACGGAATTTTTTCAAGTAATTTAATTGAATTGTTAGAGTATCGCAAAATCCTGTCATTTATTTAAGCGACACGATCAATGGCAATGCGAATAAATGAAAAGCATTTCATCGTAAATGAAATAATTCAAACGCTAAAGATTATATATAACTGAGAAAACGGCATTGGAAGTAAAAGGGGACTATACTAAAATTCTTCTGTGTACACGTACAGTTAACTCATTCCCATTTAGCTTCTTCTTACGCGGTCCTGTTATCGAGGGTCTGAAACATATTTATAATTTTCCCAAACAATGTTCTGTAAGAATTTTTATTACATTTAAATAAATAACAATGAATAATTGCAAGCCTTGTTACGTTTACTACGAAATTATAAGTCCGAGTTATGAAATTATTAAATGAATGATTGAAACTACGCGTAAACATACTGTATTTGCTATATGAATGGTGTCTGGTCTAAAACAAGTAGTAAATAAATAAATAATGCAATTAAGGGGGGGGGGGTAAGGTTAATTCGTACAAAAAGAAGGCATGTTTTTGTGAATTTTTTGTGACGACACAGTTAAAATTTTTTTATTAAAATTAATAGTACGTTAAAGTATGACGTTCGAAGAATATTGTATAAAATTTTCACGAAGAAATATTAAAAAATATGCCAATGGCAGCAATTATTCGGACGTGTCTCGGAAAAAAGTAAAATTGCGGTGCCCCTCGTAACTTAGTGCTGGATCATCTGAAATCAAAAAATCAAAGTTCATTCGTTAGATAATAGTTTTCCTCGGGTAACGCTGGGAGGGTTTTTCGAAATTTCAATTTTTCACTTTTTTGGAATACTTTGAAGGGAAGACGCGAAAATTTCGCAAAAAAAAAATCGCATTTTTCCGTTCAAAATGTTCCAAAAAAGTGAAAAATTGAAATTTCGAAAAACCCTTCCAGCGTTACCTGGAGAAAACTATTATCTAACGAATGAACTTTGATTTTTTTATTTCAAATGACCCAGCACTACGTTACGAGGGGCACCGCAATTCTACTTTTTTTCCGAGACACGTCCGAATAATTGTTGCCATTGCCGTATTTTTTAATATTTCTTCGTGAAAATTTTATACAATATTCTTCGAACGTCATACTTTAACGTACTATTCATTTTAATAAAGAAATTTTAACTATGTCGCTACAAAAAATTCACAAAAACATGCCTTCTTTTTGTACGAATTAACCTTACCCCCCACCCTTAAGACAGTTGCTCCTTTAAGCATTCTATGCTCACGTTCGCTTTTACTCTCAATATCTTCATTTAACAAACTGAAGACATGGCTGACATTATATAATATTTCCTGAGATACTCTAATAATGATAAGCTCCATTGAAATATAATTCGATTGTCTCTATTAACGTAAACGTTTCGATTTTCAAGATACGGTGAGCTGAAGGATACATTCGTGAAATATGCCATCGAAATGCCGATGGACAGTTTGGTGTGGTACCCGGCGTGTGCGATGGTATCTAACAAATATGTTTATAGTGTCCTGACCTTATTTCTGCATACTTTGCCTGCCTTTATCATGGATATCTTTTTAAGGCTTCAAGGTAGTAAACCAAGGTGAGTGTTCTATCGTTTGTCAAGCAACGAGCAACCGCACGTTGGAATACTTAAAAATGGTATTTCAGAATGATGAAAATTAGCAAATATTACGATACGATGTCGACAGTGACAAACTACTTTAGCATACGGCAATGGTCCTTCAAAAGAGATAACATTATCGATATGACCAAGGAAGTGAAAACGCTAGACGACAGCAATATCGTCGAACTGGACTTGCAGGATATGGACTGGGACAAGTATATTGCAATTTGCGTCATAGGAATAAAGAAATTTATTTTTAAAGAAGACCCTAAATCTTTAGATGCAGCGCGGCAGCGGTTATCGATGTACGTATAGAAATGTCTTCGCATAGAGAACTACTAACTAATATAAACATCTTTCTATATCCGACTAATAATATTGTCTTTTATTTCAGATTTTATTTGCTACATCAGGCGACTAAAGCATTCGCTGTAATTATTTTATTAACGATAATACTGCATGTTATATACTGACCTGTTACGTCCGGTGACTCTTTACGTTTGAGGCGATCACCTAATCGCAGGTCGATAATCCTAAGGAACTGTCATAAAACGAGGCTTCTTGATTTACCGTTAACACCGTTAATTGGCATAAAACATCTTCGAGTCAAGAGGTTCCTTATGGTTATCGCTCCATCAGGTAAAAATTGCGATCCCACCCGCTAGCGACAAGCGGAGGAGCGATCACCACCGAGCAAGAGTTTTCCTTTGCGACAACATCGTCGCCGAACTAGACTGGCTCATCATCTTTAGAACAGTCTCTTTATCGGGTTTTCACCCTTCGATCATTCACCTATTTAACTTATACCTTACGCACCAGCGTAGCTATCTTTTCTACAAGGTTGTTGGAAATATATAATATCTTTGAACTGTTAATCAAGCATTATACTCATTAAACTACCTCTATTATCCTAATCGAAATAGGGGATCGATCAGTTCGTGGCGTTGATCGTCTAATCGTAACGGGATTTTACGACTCCCATTGACGGCTCCCTCGCCATCGCGTCTCCCCACGACATTTTTTCTTTTTTTTTTTTTTTTTATACGTGGGGAAATAGTATCCTCATGGACACTCAGTGTTGCCTCACCACAACAACTGAAAGTAGTGTCGGACTTTTACCGACTAAAACCCCACGGTTAACCTCCCGACGTTATGAGGTGCCCCGGGGTCTCTTTTTACTACACACAGGGTGCAGCCTCGTAGTCGTTCTTCCTTCTTGGTTGAAGGAAGGCATCCCAAAAGCGCTTGACATCCTAGTCTGCCAGAGCCAACAACGCCCCAGGGACCCCTCCTATGTTCGTGGGGACGCCGCAGCCCCAGCGCATTTTCTCTTCGTCGACACCCACACGGAGCGGTCACCCATCATTGACCGCCCCGCGCCCAGTGCTGCTTAACTTTCGTGATCTCACGGGAACGAGTGTATCCAGCACGGCCAACGGGCGTTGACATCGCGTCTTCCCGCGACCGGCTGAAAATACAAGGATGTTGCAAAAGTCTGGATTACCATTAAATAAATTAAAAATTTGTTGGAATACAACGATATTAGAATCATAGATACAAACACCCTTATACAGACACCTACACAGGCATATGAACAGGACACTTACACAGGTCATATTCATTGTTGTATAGAGAGGGGGGTTGAAAAATCTTCAAAAGATCATGGGTCATTACCTACAGTCAGTCTGAGAGTAACTAGCCAACTGTCAACAATTCATAAATTCCTTACCTACATACTTTGTTAATTACTCGCTTATACGTTAAATACATTTGGTTCTGTAGTTCTGTTTAATAAATATCACCGAATATTATTTCGACATAAACATTGTATCTTCCACAGATTATTTATCTCGCGATCGCGTCTCTCCGCGACTGGACGAATTTACAATCTACGTTGGAATGTTTCGATGTTTTGCGCTCGGCAGCAGCACGACAAGTAGCATCGGCGTTTGCGAAACAGAGAATGAGAATTTGACACGTTCACGGAAACGATGTGTACGTTTGTATGTGTACATCGTTACGATTGCGAAATATACAGGGTGTATAAACAGTAAGTGTAGTTCGTGCAAAACCTTAAGTACTAGTTTCAAGGTCAACATTTTCTTTATCGCAGCCTGTTCCACTCGTCAGGAGGAACGGAAACCTCAAAGTTTCAAGACTTTATTCACAATGCGTTTAGATTTTGCAATCAGGAGCAGGATTATATACCCCATACATCCTATACATTATAAATTATGTATGTATATGTCGGAGATGAAAGGACACCGGGGCTTCCCTTTGGAATTCTTTGGAAAATCCTCAATACTTTAATCTTTATAAGTTGACCCAATTATAATTGTCAGAGATTTGCGATAATGAGCTTGGGCTCGAGGCCACAACTAGTCGCCGAACGTAGCCGCGATCACAGGATGAACGTTTTTACCTAATAGAGGCATAGAGTAATTGTATAGCTCTGCTTAAAAATAAATAGTTGTAGCGGCACTCGACACTAAACGTTCCAATGGTTTCATCCCCCTGGCTCGCCACACACGGACCCTATTCTTCGGGCAAAATGATTATCAAATGTCGATGCATCTCCACAGTACATGTTCAGCTAGCCTGAGGACCCGCTATAAATCTTAGGATTTAGTTAACCAAGATCCTTCAAACGGACAAACAGTCTTTGTCCTAACAGTTCTTAAATCTATCACCTACTACGAGAAGATACGGGAAATCCGCTTTTCTCACGAACGACGCTTTCCGCTAGCAACTTTCTCTCAGCATCTTTCTCCAACCACCAACATAGAAGTTAACCAATTAACAGCAACGTCCGTTTCCCTCACTTTCCGAACGAGGGTTGTCCTCGACGAATCCGATGATCTCGTGCCCTTAGACACACCCCATCGTAGCTTTTACTCTGCAGCATCACCACGACGGAAAACACATTCTCGCGCGAGCTCGTCAGCGAGAAAAACAACGTCTTTACGATCGGTGAATATTTCACGTTTTCAACAATGAGTCAGACTTAGACATTGGAGGAAAGTACATTATGCTATCTCGTTGACCGCGAATCCGTTATCTAAGACCATTGACATTAACGTCTAATCACCGCGGTTACTCGTCGATTCTGTAATACTCACACTTGTGCTAATCAACATTACCTCGATTGTATAACAACGATTTTACTCGGCCTTAACCCTAATCATAATGTTAACCCGACATATATATATTGGGCAGTAAAAGTTATATATATATATAAATTACACGTATATAAATTTTCATTTAAACAATCATTTAAATAGAGTCATTGGATATTTGAGAGTTCAAATAAAAAATACAAGTAAATTATTTGTTGTTTGAACAAGTCTAAATACATTATTTAAAATAATGGAATCAATTATTATTTATAAATATAATTCTCGTTTATTATTTTTACCCATTTTTAATTAATATCTATCGATCGTTGAACAAATTTATCTTTACACAAACATAACATTTCAATCGGCAAGATTACTGTAAATTACAATTTGTAATTTTTAATGCTGCCTGTTAACGACGAATACGCCAATATGAAATCAGCTTTCGGACAACTTGTTCGAAGAGCAAATGTAAACTGGTAAAAATACAAATATAAATAATTTAAAATTAATTATTAAAATAAAATTTATTTTTGTATTGAATTTAAATTAAAAATTATTCACTCAAAAATCTAAATTTTATTTATTAACAATATATATATTCCTAAAAATGTAAAAAATAATCTTATAATAAATAATATAATTCCTGATACTAATATTTTTATTATAATTTAAAATAATTTTTATAAATTATATTTAACTTACTATTTAAATAAAAAAATAAATTAAAAATAATTAAATTTAAAGGTAATAATAGAAAATTAAAAAGTTAAATAATTTATTAATGAACAATTATATACATTTATCACTAAATCATAAATTTTACCATGTTGAAAAAAAGTAAATAAATAAATAGAATAAAAAAATCTAAATAAACGATAAAAAATTAATAGAATAAATAAATATTTACATCAATTAATTAATCTTATTAACAAAACAATTTCTCTTACTATATTTAAAGAAATAGGAGCTTCAGAATTATATACACATAATAAAAATCATATTATTGATATCATTGATAGGTATTAAATTAATTATACCTTTATTAATAAAAATAGAACGACTATTAGTTTGTATATAAATTATATTAACTAAATAAAATAAACCAGAAGATACTGAACCATGAGAAATTATTATTATTAAACCACCAATAATTCCTAATTTTCTTCTTCTTAATATTCCTATAAATATAATACCTATATGAACGATAGAAGATAAAGCAATAATTAATTTTATATCAAATTGTAATAAACAAACTAATCTTAAAACTAATATTCCTCAAATATTAACAAATTCTCTTTAGTCTAATCGCCCCACTTTTGAAGCACAGCTTGAACGAATAATGAAAATTTAACTTTCTATGTCTCAATTACGAATTACATATTGCAATTACGTGATAACATAAAACTTGAAATAATACCACGAACCTTACAATAATTGGATCAGCAGTCATGCATATTTGCATTATAGAATAATTTATTTAGAGTTTTAACAGCTGCTACTTCCTGATCGCTCGTTATAAATTTGATCTTTCTTTGCAAACTTGATATCGAATATTTTTTGCCACATAGTTACGTCGTGGCCTTTCGTTTCTAACACGAAATAAGTATAATCGTGGCACCTCGAAGAAACGTAATCCTGCTTATACGAAGGTACATTGCACGTAATTTAGTGAGAAATAAATCTAACAGGAATCATATTTCACGTTGTCCATATAGCGCAAATGGATGGTAAACGTTCGTCCTGTGTGAGATTTTGTTGATAAAACTGCAAATTATAAATAGATATTATTATGCGATTTATGATTGTTTGCACAGATTTGAACAATTTCACGATACTTTACTACTTCGATACGAATGTGCCATCAAAGAGCAACCTTACCTTTGAATAAACCGGCAGTATTATTGCACATTTTTCTATTTCTCACTTTAAATAACGTATTTGAATGTTTTCTAGAGGCTGATCAGTTTGTAACTGCTTGTACGAGAGACAACGATTGCAGGATTCGCGGCTTGTTACTGGCTTGTCCTGCTTGTAATGTCGATCCTAGGATATCACAAGGGCGATAAACTGCGACGTCTGGACATCTATAGACATTTGTACAATATTTTTTAAAGAAGACTGATTGGAAGATTTTTTAAAACGTCTAAGCACAAACATACTTTCTACAAACGTCGTCAAATATTTGTTTCAATGGCACTCAGGTATCCATTCATCTCTTGCACTAAGATGTTTTTGATCACGATGATTACGTGCAGCAGTCACGTTAACATTGTTGTCGTAACATTGTACTATATAAAGAAGCTCCATGCTTTGTTGGTTGTTTGGATGATCAACGTTTCATGGGAAGGAAATTTCCGCATCATTTCCGGAACATATATTTATAAATGTCGAGAGTCCGTTCAACGAAGAATAAAGTTGGTGCAGGTGCCAGGTAAAAATGTATCGCAAAACATAAAATCTGTAACCAGAGATAATGAAACATTTTAAATAAATTATCAAACGAGCTATTACATTCGAACATTCATATAAATTGATTGTTCTAAAAGAAGGGCTTTTTCTTAACTTTTTAGCTGGGATTTTCTGGTATCTTCTGGTATCTTCTGGTAGCTTCTGGTAGTCCTTCTTTGGATATGAGTTACTATTTGTTGCAAATTTTGTCCTTCCATTCCTCTTCGATAAACTTACATTCTCTCAAGTATATGTAATTCTGTAACTTGCAAGCTTTCTCGATTAAGTAAAGTTATAATTCAGTGCCGAGGGTTGGAAAATAAAGCGTGCAATTTAATTGTTTTAGTTTACGATAATGAACTGTAAGAGCGATCGCTATTTTGTAAGAAATAAATATTCGTTAAATTTAAGAATTAGTTCGTTTAAAGTCTAAACGATTAGAAATTACTATCGATGTTGAAATTGGACATTCGAATATTGCAAATAATCCTTGAGAAAACTAATCGTCTTTTCGCAAAAGATTTTAAATGCAGTTGAAGTTACACGAAACTTTTTCTCGCGATCGTAATTCCCGGTTGTGTAAAATCAAACCAATACGGATGAGTTACACAAGAATCCACCAATAAGATCGAAGATACCGGTAACCAAGAATCGTAGTCGATACTGCCATCTACAGTATCTATATTAAACACGATCAGTGACACAAAAGCATTCTAGAAGACCACACACGTAATACGTACTTTAAGTATCTTCGACTTTATTTGATAGATAAATTTGAAGAATCTAAATTTCAAACTAAATCTAAAATTGAATCAGTAAAAATGGTTGTAGGACTATTATTACAAATGGGCAAATTACTCGCTAAATTAAATACAAACAATTTCGAGTTTCAATTATCATATGAATCTTATTCGGAGTCTACAACAGACGATTGTTATAGTATTAAGAAATTAACGACTGAATTTCTTATAAAACGTAATGAAATACGGCAAAAGGAGAAAGTTAATCAGGTATGTTGGACGTTAAACCTACTATCTATACCTATTTCTACCGTGTACGATCAAAATGGCCGGTGATTGAAGATGCAGTAGTTTTTATGATTTAACTTAAACAATGGCTTAGATAATTGCACGTATATAAAATGTAAACCTTTAATAATCGCAAAATCTATGAAATCCGCGATTTTTTCTTACGCCGATGGCCAATATTCTATTCCGAGTGATGTTCTATCGAAAGAACGTTCTCGTATAATTTCTTCGAAAATTTTACCTCGCGATGCGCTACTTTTTAATTTCTACGAGTTATCTTCGGCGATATGATCATCGCCAACGATAAATTGATTTCCTAATGATTTCAAGCCTATTTTATATAGGCACGCTATGCCAAAGGTTGCCTTCTAATTAAAAAATAAATTTCCATTTCTTTCGTGTGCTACGATTTCCACATATTTGCTATTACATCTCTATACATTTTGTATACGCGAATACACAAGGTGGAAAATTTCATCTGAGAACGATGCGAAACATGAAAATTACCACCGTTACAAAGTAACTTTTCTTTTCACCGGGAAACAGTATTCAAACGAAACGATCGGGAAGATTTCATCATCGTCTGAGAATTTTCAGATTTTCGAGATTTCAGTGGATGGTCATTTGTTTTCGAGAAGTTAACAAGTATCTTTTTGCATCTTACTTTTTGTAAATTCTTTTAGTATTAATATCAAATCGTCAAAGTGTCAGCAATATGGAGACAGAAAAAGCTACTGCGACAGAAACCCGGCGTATGTCAAATATGCAGAAAACCACCCAACAACAAATTGCTTATACGTAGGAAAAATACATTTTTTTTTATTTGCAAGTAGTGTTAGAATTTAGTCTCAAAATTAAGATAAAATAATCTGTGCAAGACACGATGTGTATTTTCGGCCAGTCGCGAGGAGACGCGGTCACGTTAAATTCCCGTTACGATTATATCTATCGACGCCACGAGCGGGTCGATCCCCGTATTTCTTATGGGACAATAGGGGTAGTTTATGGAATAAAACTGTAGTCTATAGTTTTATTAATATGTATATGTCGGAGATGAAATGACACCTGTCGCTCCCTTTGGAATTCCTCGGAAAATTCCTAATACCGTAGTCTTTACAAATCAACCCAAATACGATAGTCTGAAACTTGAGACAATGAACTTGGGCTCGAGGTGACGTCTAGTCGCCGAACGTAGCCGCGGTCACGGGATGAACGTTTTGCCTAACGGAGGTTAATTCGCATAACTTCAATTGTATAACGACGATGGCTAAGTCTAGAGAATATTCGTTACACGCCCCTAACTCTAATCATAACGCCAACCCGACATATATTTTATAACAACTGATACACACACACACACGAGCTGAGTCGGTTAGTTGGATATATGACGGTGATTGATACAAATAAAACTGAGAGTTAATGCGAGTACTAAGGGGGAACGTATAGTTAATGTGACTGCCCGATGGTTGCAAGAACAGTGAAAACACGTCTCGTGTTCCTACGGAAGAAAGTTCGGTGTGGGTGTGCCCTTTTGAACTAGGAACGCGGATTCGTTGTTCACACTTTTCGGTAGGAAAGCGAGGAAACGATCCGCGATGTCTATTGGTTATCGCCAACGTTAATTAGCGAAAATATGAGGAGAAAGTTTCCTGCCAACGTGGCTCATAGGTGTCCTTGTTCATGGAAAAAACCTGCTTTTCCGTCAGACAAACGTCCGCTTTTTCCGTAATTTGTACGAGCGTGGAATAAACCCTAGGACTGTTTCAAGGACCAACCATAAACCTAAAATACTTGTATGAATAGAGAGGAAGTTAAAAAGAGTCGGTTTATGGTGGTTCCTTAGGTTTATTGGGGGTCGGTGTGAAGGTATGTGAGCCTTGGCGATCAGGGTCACGCGACGTAACACAATGTTTATGTTGAAATAATATTCGGTGATATTTATTAAACAGAACTACAGAACCAAATGTATTCAACGTATAAGTGTGTGATTAACAAAATATGCAGATAAAGAATTTATGAATTGTTAACAGTTAGCTAGTTACTCTCAGATTCCTTCGCCCCCCCCCCCCGCACTGTAGATCGCAAACATAGATCCGGCGTTGCTTACCAAGGTCATCGGGACGCTGTTTCCAGGACAAGACAGCGACGCCAGGCAGTCCAGGCCATCCCTCTCCTCCGGTGTAGACGAGACGACGACAACGACAACGACAACGACGACGACGAAGTGGAGCTCCTCGAAGCGAGGAAGAGAATGGCATCCCGCGACGTGGCACCGGGTCCGGATGGAATCCCAAGTCGAGCTTGGACGGAGACGATGGACACCGTGGTTCCCCGCATACGGAATCTCTTCACCAGATGCCCGAAGGAGGTCGTCCGCTGAACTCGTCGTCCGCGTACAGACCGATATGCCTGCTGGACGAGATGGGCAAACTGTTCGAGAGAATAATCGCCGCCCGTCTAGAGGCCCATATGTCGGAACGGGGGCCCAGACGCCACGACAACCAGTACGGATTTCGCCGGGGCCGCTCTACGGCGGGTGATGGCGGAAGACGTGGTTTCCCATGATCAGATCGCTACGTATCGGACACAAATAATTATTTTTAAGAAAATTATGTTACTTATGATATTTCTATAAATATATTATTTAAATAAAAATTGCAAATAGTAGGTAATAGATCATTTAAATTTTGATAAAATATTATAAAATGTATAATTGTTTAATTAAATAAATTCTTTTAATTAATTTAAATGAAAATAGTTTTGTTAAAAATGTAATAATAATATTATCATTAGTGGGAGTAGATAATGACATTTAATTATTAATTAATTTTAAAAAATAACTATTTTTAAAAGAATTTAGTTAAAAACGTCAACATTTTTGGTAGACAATGTTATGTGCAAGTTATGTACAACCAAAAGCGAAACAACAACAACAATAACGACGCTATAGAAATCAAGGAATTGCTCGACCAATCCATTATAAACACTGAAATGCTAAGAAAAATGGCAACCGAGCAAAATGCAGTACTCAAACAACAAACACAACGAATTACAGTCATGCTACGACTACATGCTACAAACGTGTTAAGTAAAAAACGAGTTTAGTAAATCTTCGTTGCCCATTGCATTTGAAGGATTTATCGAATAATTTAAATAGCAAATGCGTTCGTGATCGCAACGCGATTACACGATATCTGATATGAAAAATCGGTTTGTTGTTTCGGTCGCCACGAATCAGACAATGGGCACACGATGTTGAATTTGGCTAAGCATGTTGTTTCATTGATTCAGGGCAGAGGATTATTGACTTTTGTCGCGCCATTTAATAACTTTCGAAAAATTGTAAAATTGAGCGTTTTTAACGCATTTCGCACGCTACTTTAACGCCATCTTGACTCTTAAACGTCCATTTAGTAAATACCACGCGCTGGCAAAAATGGCTGCCACCACTGTGCTCTACATGCACGTACGTCGATGGCGGCCATTTTGAGGCGCCATCTTGAATCATCAGCGTGCGCTCTGGTTTCGGTCACCATTGCTTACAACTCTTCCTACAACGCGATTGTCGCACACCAGACGAACTATCTGGTTCGAAACTCGGCTCATGAAATGTCAACGTAAAGCACAACAAAATTATATTTATATGATATTCATATTCAATTATATATATATATATATAATAATTATATAATTATATGAATATAATCGGGGAATGAGAATTTTGTTACAATTTGTCTTATATAATTATACAATTGCAATAAATCCGTTTATTTGCACATTTTTCATTAACTGTACAATTGAATTCAGGAAACAAAAATTTTAGTCACCAACTTTTTTTCTTTTTTTTTTTCCCCGCAATTATTAGTAACGAAAGAGAGCTATAAGCAATTAGAAATGAACTCGCTAAACCAAACGACGAATGTTTTTTTGAGAGGTTAAAAGGATTAGTTAAGGGGGGGGGGAGGTAAGGTTAATTCGTACAAAAAGAAGACATGTTTTTATGAATTTTTTGTGACGGCACAGTTAAAATTTCTTTATTAAAATTAATAGTACGTTAAAGTATGACGTTCGAAGAATATTGTATAAAATTTTCACGAAAAAATATTAAAAAATACGCCAATGGCAGCAATTATTTGGACGTGTCTCGGAAAAAAAAATAGAATTGCGGTGCCCCTCGTAACGTAGTGCTGGGTCATTTGAAATAAAAAAATCAAAGTTCATTCGTTAGATAATAGTTTTCCCCAGGTAACGCTGGAAGGGTTTTTCGAAATTTCAATTTTTCACTTTTTTGGAACACTTTGAACGGAAAAATGCGATTTTTTTTTTTGCGAAATATTCGCGTTTTTCCCTTCAGTGTTCCAAAAAGTGAAAAATTGAAATTTCGAAAAACCCTCTCAGCGTTACCCGAGGAAAACTATTATCTAACGAATGAACTTTGATTTTTTGATTTCAGATGATCCAGCACCAAGTTACGAGGGGCACCGCAATTCTACTTTTTTTTCCGAGACACGTCCGAATAATTGCTGCCATTGACGTATTTTTTAATATTTCTTCGTGAAAATTTTATACAATATTCTTCGAACGTCATACTTTAACGTATTATTAATTTTAATAAAGAAATTGTAACTGTGTTGTCACAAAAAATTCACAAAAACATGTCTTCTTTTTGTACGAATTAACCTTACCCGCCCCCCCCCCCCTTAACTGAATAACGTGTAAGGCAAATTTTAAATAGGCTATTTCAATTTAAACGATATTTTTATCTCAAAGATTTTGGACAAATCTTCAAAATTAACTTTTACTTTTTTCTTTCCGATTCAGATCGATTCCCAAAACTTTTTTACGCGTCGATTAATCGTTCTAATTTCTCTGAAAAATTCGTTCCAATACGTTCATGCATCGTGCTCTGCATGTGTGTAAGTCGCTGCATCAAAAAAACCGAATGGTCATATCAGAAAGATAACGGGCTATGAAACGCAATACTGCGAAAATGTTAACACATAAAATAGACGACAATTAAGACGAAATGGAAGAAATAAATAATTGATTTACTTTCCATAAAAGAATATAAATACAGTGTTCTACTTTTGGTATTAATTAATTAGACATTTGTTTGTACACTTACAAAAAAAATTTCATTTTGATATTTTGCTCAGTGGCTACGTTATAAAAAAAAAAAAAAAAAAAGGAACGAAATCTGTATAATATTTGGTCGGTCAAAAATTTAAGATTACACGCAAAATATTAACTTGTACACAATTTTTGTTTAAATTCAATATTTTGTCCAATATCCGTTATTTCTTATCGCCTCAAGCTGTTTCAATTGTAGAGTAAAGTTCATTTTAATTTTTCCGTTTATAATCTTGTACTGTCTTTTTTATGACGCTCCACAAGTTCTCGATTAATTTAATGTCTGGCGATTGCGACGACCACGGCAGCACGGAAATATTTTCTTCTTCAAAACACTGTTTCACAACCCGAGCCGTGTGCTTCGCATCATTATCATTTCGAAAAATAAAATCATCGCTCGTATTGTTGCGCGCAAAAGGCAACATTGTGTTCTTGAGTATGTCCATGTATTGAAAACGGTGCATAATTCCATTGATGCGACATATCGGACCAGGGCCGCCTCGAGAAAAACACGTTCACGCCATAACGTTTCCACCGCCGTGTTTAAGAGTTTTTCAAACGCACTGTGTTTTTCAAACTTTCGCCAATTCGACGTCCAACATACCGTATCCCATTACAAGAGACGCGATTGAATTTCGATTCGTCCGAAAACAATACCTTTTGCCAACCATCGCTTGTCCAATGCTTACGAGCTTTAGCAAATGCAAGTCGTCTTTTTCGATTCCTAGAACTCAGCGGTGGTTTCTTTTGGGGTTTTCGTCCTCTCAAGTTAAAGTCCTCTAATCTTCTCCTAACAGTTGTAGCACCAATTTGTGTATCGTTTTTGTAGTTTATCTCCGCAGCAATATTATTTGCACTACGAGAACGATCCTTTTCGCTCAATCGACGAATCCGGCGATCCATTTTCGACGTTGTTTTCCGTGGTCTTCCGTTTTTCGTTCGATCGCAACACACGCTTACCTTTAAAAATTTATACCAAGCTCGCTTACAAGCCGTTTCTCACCTCTTCGCTATATTTGCTGTTTCGGTGAAGGTTTCGCTTTGCTTTCGCAGCCAAATTCTTTGATTTACTTGTTCCTTAAACGAATTTTAAGCAATAAAAAGGTACACTAAACAACGATTTTGACATTGCAGAATCAAAATGTTCTCAAAAGTGTAATCAAACTCACGTTTTACACAGATCGTTTTAAACCAATGTCCACCGTTTACGATTGCTAACCAGTAACTAAATACATTGTTCGTTTAGAATAGAAGAACAATATGCGTATAAGATAACTTAAACTTTTGTCCGCCACTATATACGTGCTATTTTCCTACGGTTTACGGTATTACGTTCGCATCGTATAATTTTCCTATTTGGAGATTGCACGCCGCACTTAGGTTTTCGAAAACTCTAATATCCAGCAGAGCGAATGCACTACGGTGAAAGCGTAATCACAATTGGTACTATATGTAATTAAAGTTGATAGAAAATCTCATTGTTGCGTTGTAAAAATCTTGAACGAAGGAGAAAAAGCGAAAAGAAAAGGAAGAAAAAAGATTTTCGCGCGTTACACTCGCGTCGTTATATTCTCGCAAATGGATAATATATGTTTGCCAACGAGGAAAGCAGATTTTACAAGCATTCGTTAACAATTATATATCGTAATAAATCGATATATAATAGAAAACAAAAAGTCAGAAAATAGACAAATTTAATGTATATAAGACCTTACCAATAACTGAATTGAAACTACTTTAGCAGAAAGGAAATCTGTTGACAGACTGACTGCTGTGGAATTCGTACAACTTAATATTCAGCGTTATCAACAATACCCACACAGAGGAAGTTGTTACAAGATAATACATATATATGAATATAGATATTTCATTTTCCTGCTGATTCTGTTATTTATGAATCACAAAATGTTATGTTTCGGCAAAAATTATTTGATTAAGAGGAAGACGTGACGCAATTTATTTCTTTGCAAATCCAGTGGTGGGGGATATTCCAAGGTCAACTTAATTGTTTTAACAGGAAGGAACCTATTTTTTAATAAGTGAAATTAATTATCGAAACAAGTAAATGAGTTACATTAAATAGGAATCTAAAAAGCGAAGTTTTAGCTAGCGATGATATTGCTTGAAAAAAAATAGCCCGATTTTATGACAAGGTGGAATGGCGAATGACGCGAAGGTGTAACTCTTTTATTCGTAAGATGAGGCGATCTTTCGCTACGAAGTCAGCCTAGAAAACAATTGTGTTCCAAATTTTACAATTTCTAAAGAGTCAATTCCTTCCATTTATTCTACAAGCATGCGAAAGAGAAGCGGAAGATTCGCGCCCGAGAAGATATCAAGAAAGAGAGACGCAAATCTCAATCAAGGGTCAAGAGGCAGACCAAAGAGCAGTTGGGATTTTCCCAGATTTATTTATTTTCTTCTGATTATATTCTGATATTCCAGTCTAGAATCATTTTCCAATCCGTTTTCCCGCATTGCTTTCTTCTCCTTCAAGTTTCTTAGTTGGTAGATCGCTTCTTCCTTCTCTATATCACCTTCTCTCTCCTCCAGTATTTTCTCTTCTGCTCGATGCTCCTCCGTTTTTCTGCCCTCTTTGTGCTCTGTTCCTTCTCAAATTTCCATAAAGTGATTTTTCCACTCTTCTTTGATTATTTCTTCATCTATATTTATTTATGTATTTCCACGCTTCTTCTTCTGTTTTGATTTTCTTCTTGATTTTCTCCATTTCTTCTTCTTCGTGTTTTTCCTTTCTTTGTTTGCGCCTTCTCGTCTCTCTTTTCCTCTCTTTCCTCTGCTTGTCGTACCGCGCTTTCTCTCCCATGCCCCATCTCCTTGTCTTCATTTTCTTCTTTGGCATTGCTTAGTTTATCTTCTTTTTATTTCTGTCCACATTTTCTCCGCTGTTCTTCCATTGCAGGCCCTCCAAGTATTTTTCCACACTTTCGTTTCTCCATTCCCCTTTCTCCTTCTCTTCTTCCTTCTTCTCTTCATTTTGCCAATCACATAGTCTATTACTGAGTTTCCTATCTCCCCCATATAGGTCCACTCCTCTCCTTCTTTATCTCTGCCATTGATTATCGTCCAGCCCCTCTCTTCCAGACACTTTAGCAGTGTTCTTCCTTCCATGTTTATTGTCTTGTCTTTTGATCGTCTGTCTTTCTCTTTCCCTGGGTCCTCGTTTATCGGCCCTCCCTCTTCTCTTCCGTCTGTTGAGGTTATTGTGGTTGTATGGATTGAAGAACACGTGGATAAAAATAGCAAATATATTTAACGAGTATGAGTGGATACAAGTATGAATACAGTTGAGCTAGTCTAGATCCGCACGCTGACAGTGTTTCCCTGTAACTGAAAAAACCCGAAGCCAACGTCGCCTCTCTAATGCTTATGGTCTGCCATCGTCGCCTGTCTATCGCCTATACACTCTCGATGGCTTCAGTGACTGAGGAAACTAAACAGTACAGATGTAGAGTTTTCCTAGAAGTGCTGACCACTTCAACACCGTCTACTCTTTCCTCTATTTTTGTATCTTGATTAGAAATCACCAATATCCTATACGTCTTGTCATTGTATATTATTTTTCTTTCAACTATATTATCGCTTAGTTCTTTATTTATACCCGTTATTATTCCCCCCTCTTTGCTCTTCCTTTTTTCCTTACTCTCATCGCTGTCCCCCGCATTTCCAGTCGAATTCTTTGGGTAGTCTATATTTTAACTTTTCCCCATTGTCCTTCCTCTATCCATGTTTCCGTTCTTCAGATATTCCCACGCCTCTTTGTCCTTACTTGTTAGTCCTGCTACGTTCCAGAAGCACATTTTCATAGTGCCCCCTCTCTTTTTCCCCTTTTTTCATTTTTCTTCCCTCCTCTTTCTTTCTTCCTCCAGCCTCTCTTCGTTTTCGTTCCACCTGTACCATTTGTTTTCTATTTTTAGTTTTTTTGTATCCTATCTTTACATATTCGCCCTTTTCCCTTCTTTCTCTGGCTACTCTTCTTACGTATTGCTGTACCTCCCTTTCTTTTCTTGTCAGATCATCGTCTATGTATACTCTCTTTTCCAATTTTCTCTTCTCCTTCGTTATCCTTATTTTTTCCTCCATCGATTTCATCGTCGCCACTACTATTATATTCTTGCCCCCCACCTTTATCATATGTGTTTTTTTTTTCGTTTATGAACTCCTTTACTGTCTCTTCATTGCTTCCTTCGTTCCAGTCCACTCCTTTCATTGCTATGTTTCTTCTTCTTTTCTCTCTCTCTCTCTCTCTCTCTCCTCGATTCTTCTTATTATACCCAATAAGTCTTTCTTTTCCCTTTCCCACTCTCCTTTCTCTCTGGCTCTCTCTTTCCCTTTCCTCTTTCATTTCCCTCTTCAGCTCCTCCACTTGCTTTTCGAATATATCTTTTATTTTCTTGATCATTTCCTCGAATCCTCTTTCCATTTTCTCTATTTTTTCCATCATTGCCTCCATTCCTTTCTCCCTGGCTGATTTCTCTTTTTCTGTCCAGCTGTATTTGTCCAGTGTATTTTTCAAATCTGCCTTATTTCCCGCCTTACCAGTGTTCCTTGGTCTTCACCATGTTTGTCGCCATCTGCCGTTTCCCTACCTTACTTTGTTTTGCCGCGCTTCTGGCCTCCTGGCCTCTTCTTTTCTACTTTTTCTTATTTGTAGCTCTCTCTCTCTCTCGTTCTTGTCTTCTTTTTCGCTTTTCTTTTGCTTTCTCCTCGTATTCGAACCGAAAAACCTATAAGCCCTTGTATATTATCCTGATATATACATTATTTTCTACCGTATTTTCATATTCTCGTCATTTATGTAAAGAGAAATATATTATGCATATTATATATTATATATATTAGGTGTTAGTCAATCACTTTTTCATGCAGATATTTATCGATTCACTCGGATTTACTCTGTATAATCTGTACTTCACTCTCAAGTACAAAACGTGCTAACGCACCGGATACACAGAGATCATTAAAACGTGGACGGTGTCTAAGATAACAGAGCGTCGTTAGAAGTCGTACCAACTTAGGTTGTAGGAACTAGTGATCGTACCAACCCACTATTTCCTCAACATCAGGGTGATGAAAAAATGGGTACATAACTTCTAAAAGATAGATAGTATCAGAGACGAAATAATACTGTTCACGCACTCTTTCATTGAATTCTGATTGTTTCACGGTACAGGTGCTGCGCCATCCGGCCAAATACCGAGTTTAACTAAAACTAGCATAGACATGAACCTATTTAATTGTACGGTTCTACGGAAAAGTTCATGTCTACCTTTCTATCCGAGATAGACAAGTAAAAAGAAAAAAAGAAATTAATCGTTTACTATATTTTGTTTAGAGAGGAAAAGAGAATATTCCCTTTCAAACGATAACGGGCCAATGCATTGATGCAATAATTTTTATATTTTTCTATATCTTTCTATACGCCGTTTAGATTTAAACGATAACATCATCGTGAAAATTAAAATGAAGCTAGATACTGTTTTTTGCCATTACTTTCTTCAAACACGTATCATTAATGCAGCCGCGGCGGGGTAGCGTCGAACTTTACCGACCAAAACCCCACGGTGGTTCGCCTGACGCTCGACAGGGATGCACCGGGACCTCTTTCGAATTACTGCCGGGGCACTCCCCTTTCAACGCTATCCCCTGGGCCGTCGTGCAAAAAAAGCCACACAGAGTTCCCACGCGGCAAACATTTAAGTACTATCCGTGCCCAGCGCTGTTTAACGCTAAACCTACCGAGCTCTGCTTTCAGCTATACCGGCATTGTTACCATCATTAATGCAGCCTGAAGAAAGCTTATTCTTCAACCGATTCATCGCCTTACACTTTGCTCGTAATTATAAGCGAAGGATATTACATTTCTTCTTCTTCTACTTTATTTGTTCTTCAGTTTCCATCAATCGGCTATCCTGCACATTGCGTTCTTTCGTTATTCATATGCTTCGAGTGTCACAATTTTCATCGCTCATATCTATATCTTGGCGCAGAAACGTTTTAGATACGGCACTACTACTTTTTAAAAAATATGCCAACTACGTTTGTATCTTTTTGGTAGTTCTGTGGCACTCGTTGTGCATCTATCACTATCAATTACAGGTAAACGATGAAAACTGGTGGTATTCGTTGAATTACCCGGTTTGTTAAACAGCAATTTGGATACAGGCACTTTTTTTAGCGATTATTACTCGAAAATTTCTGACATCCTATTTTACATGATTAAACAAAACAAGCTAGCAAAACTATATAGAATTATGCGTCACACATTTGGACAAGACGATTACAAAACTTCATATGCGCGATGTAAACGCTTAATATACGCAAAAGGCAAACAATAACTGGCAAATGAATTTTAACCGATACCTAATTATCTTCGATGTCTATCGCGATTATAAGTATATCGATCATTGAATTAATTATAATTCCTACCGTTCCAATAACGCTGATATCTTATTCTATATTGAATCGATAATATCGCAAGTGATATTAAGATGGTACGAGCATGCTCTATCCAATTTTTAGTCAATGATAAAAGATTTCTGACCGATAGCGGACTAACGTTCTTTCCTATTTAAAAATGTTTTACCTTCGGAGCAGACTCGCCGAAGTAATCGGTAACTCAGTTTCAATCCTCATAATGTAGAATTTTGTAATTACGAACAAACTTATCGTTATATATATAAAAGATATACATTTTGTGATGAAAAGTGAATATTTACCGAAAAACTTATAGTTGGTTTTTCAACAGTTCCTACACAATGTTGAATTAATATTTTATATTATCCCACGAATATAGTCACAGCGTTTGCTTCAAATTAAATAATAAATGCGAGAGTTGTGCTTCTTTTTTATGTTATTTTCTTCTTTCCATGCTTAAAATACGTTACGGTCATAAAAGCTAAAGACAATAAGGCTTGAAGAATCGAGATATTTCCGAAATCCATCTTATAACCAGAAAGTCCACTTTCCCAATGACCATCGCTAATAAATCCCTAGCTATGTAAAGTTTTAAGATCGTGTAAAATAGGTTTGCGCTTATTTTCAAACATATCTGGTGCACAGCCTGTAAATTTTTTTTCGGAATAAACTCTCCATCGCTACATCGCCACGTTTTAGTCGTTTTGAAGCAAGAGGGTAGAACAATTTTTGAAGAACAGAATCATTCCGACGGTCTTTCAAAGGAACTTTCAAAGAACTGAAAATATCAAGTTAGAGTGTTACTTGGATGTATTGTGTGTGTGTGCAATGCGCGTAGTGCGTGTATTGTACGCGTAGTGAGTGTTGTGTGCAGTGTAGTTGTATTTATAACCACATTTCTAGCCATACTTATTACAATATGTATGTATTTCAGATATACAGTTTTGTTACGCAGACGGTAATAAGACGAATTCAGCATGACGATCCGGATCTGGGAGACAGAACATTGCGTCGTATTCGAGAAAATTCAAGAAGAAATAATCTTTGCAAATGACGACAGTTTCCCCGTGAGGATATTATTTGCCGATGAGACAACATTTAACAAACGTGGAATAACAAATATACGTAACGAACTAATGAAAATGTTTCATATGAAATAAGAGAATTACGATAAAATGTATGCGGCTTTTCTCTTTTCTTTCCTACTTTTCTCTCTCTTTTTTTTTCTAACTTTAACCTTCGTTTCCTCTTACTTAAAACTGGTCTTTAATTTTACCCATCTTCGAGATGTGACAAATTGAAAAGTAAATTGCATAAGTGAAATAAACACACGGAAATCATATATCCTTTTTTTACATTTGATGTTATGTATACGAAACATTGTGTTTTAGTAAAATATCAATTAACAATTAAAGTAAGTTGTCGACGATAAATGTATTCACCTTCAGTAAATTTTAGTGGATTATGGTCTTCTCTGCAATACTATGCGACAAATTCCATTTCTACAATTAATAAATTATAAAAAGTAATTTTTCTTATTACATCCTAATGTATATTACAGGCTAAAAATTATTTAGTACTGGAAATAGGTTAGTATGTAACATTCGATTAGGAAAGGCAATGGAGTTGAAAGGTAGCGCAAAAAGCAACCGTATACGGAGTTGGTTAAAATCGAAAAAATTGATTGCACCAAAAGTGGAAGTGATTACGGAAAATGTTTTCGTACCGATAACAAAGACCATATTTACGAAGAAACGTGGCGATGCAATGCAATGCAATTTTTCCGTACCGAAAGTGGAATTCGTTAAGTTATACCAATGTAACAACGGCGCAACATTGCCATTATTAAAGAAACCATGTAGCCTTCTAGTAAAAAGCTGTACAGATCCAATACCCTATCCGAAACAGGTTATTTATCCAAGCTGAGTTATCGTTTTTCTCGTCTTTCCATTTTTGATTTCTCCCACGCGCGTGTAGTTACAAGATTTCTAAAATTAAAGAGAACATCTTTTAAAGCAAACCTCTGTCATCAAAGAAAATTATATTTACGCTATCATAAGTGAAATTTCACTGCAATATATATATATATATATATTTTCTTATATATATCAATAAAATCAAACAAACGCAATTAAATGTTTTACTGTTGTCCAATATTAAATAAAAGGTAAAATAGTTATTGTTTGCAACGGTTGCAAAAACTCCATTCTTGATGTTACTATTCCAGATGATAGTATTAAAAGAAAGTTCGCATAGGGTGAAATTTCATCCATAATAACCTTTTATAGCCTAATATGCAACGTTAATGTGTTTTCAGGCTAATATAGTAAGTAAACACAAAAAAGTAGAAACCTCAGGAAAACGGTTACGTTCGATTGATAGAAGTTACAGTTTTGTAAACGATAAGAAAGTAAATTTCTCTCAGCAACCAGAAATTAAAAAGCAACAAATATTGATATTTCCTTCATCGATTTCTGATCTGCCTTTGACTTCGTTCAAACGTCACTCTCCTGCAATGGATGAAAACGTAATTAAAACAAGTAAACGGAAGAAAATGGATAAAATTAATGAGAAAACAAGAATTGGCGGTATTAATCGCATCTCGTCGAATCTTCCAAAAACAAACGCTAAGGACAAAAAATTGAAATTACACAATTCAGAAAATATTATTCGTCGATCGCAGAATGATACTACTCGGACTAAATGTTCGTCATCAAGTTCTAAGAAAAAGATACGTCTGATGGAAAACAATATCTTAGATAATTCGATTATGCCAAGGAATATCTCGAATGTTTCAACTACATTAAGTTCAGCAATTCTAACAGCGACCACGAAGAGAGACGAAGACGTTGAAAAACAACGTATTTTTGATTCTTATTACGAATCTGTCTTAGATAATATCGACGTGGCCATAAGAGGAACAATTTCTAATAGTATCGTTGATCATGGGGAAGAATTAAAGTATCCAATTACACGTATCGAATCGGAAGCCTTTGATCAACTTCAGCGTACCATGTTCGATGTTTCGACATCAGACAATTTTTTAAAAACGGACGGACCCGATACGATAGAGACTATGCGCAGTAAAATGTTGGCTACGCGTAATTTTCGGCATCATTCTCGGGAAAACATTGGCCATTCGATTCTATCGTTTCTTACGAACAATCGATCTCAATATCAGGATGATACAAACTCGCGCAACAACGGCCGTATGTGCAAGATAAAATATTCTTGGCAGGTCATTGGTACAAGTTCACAGACATCACAGACACTTTTGGACAATCTAGTTAAGGAAAGCAATCTTCTCGATGACGAATCAGTCTACAAATGTAGCGTTAAATATTCTTGGCAAATTATTGGAATCGCTACACAAACTTCTCAAAGAGATTTCACCGTTTCAGGATGTCGATCGGCTATTTCATTTTTATCTGCAAGAACAAATACGATTTGTCATCCTATTAAAGAAATGATATGCGACTCACCGCCAACTGCTACAGTTTGGCGAAAGGGTAAAAGATTTATTATATTAAATAACCAATACACACAAACGTTTACTCATAAAGAATGTCAGACGGTTTTTACGGAACTTTACAAAAAATACCAGAATTAAAAGTTATCCGTTCACTTCGTATTAAAAGTATTGAAATCAGTGGTAAAAGTAAAACAAAAACATTGTTATGTTCAGTAATATATTATACGAAAAACCTATATATTATACATATCTTGCATTAGCTTCTAGTTTAGTTTTACTTTTTCAAATCGAACAAAGATTTATTTCTTTTTATTAGAAAATAATTAAAAAATTTTCAATCTTTATACATACGTAGAATATCTCATATTAACTTTTAACTGGAATTGTTAGAACACAAGTAATCAATTTAAATTTCGATTCTTGGTACTTTACGATGCGATACCATTAACAAAAACATAAACATACCTTTATTATCATCGCTACACGTTATTCGGAATGTGCTTTATATTTGAAGTTATATTATTTAATTCTAAAACATAAATAAAGTGTACATATTAAGTTTACAAATGAATAGCAATTTACAGAATACAAATTAAATTGAATTACCCAAAAATTCAAAGTTCGACTTCATTTCATTCATGCGAATTACTTATGATCTAATAATACCAACCAAAGATTATTTTCTATTTCACTTCAGATGAAAAGTTTTTAATTCATCCATACATTTCAATTACTTATACGATAAATTCAAATGTAAGAAATCTGCAATTATATAAAAACAACAATGTTGTTCTAGACTATTTAAAAATACTTGGAATTAGTCAGAGATGGAGAATTGTACAATTAGAGAGAATTATAAGGTATAATAAAGATACATACGCTTTTAATTTGTAACTTGATACTTTCATAGGTCATCGATATTATGTAATACAGTTTTTAGTAATATACAATGCAATACCATTAACAGAAACATAAATACGTATCTTGTAGTCATCGCTAAATGTTATCCGGAACATCCTCTGCACCCACAGTGAATGCATTCCACTATTCTGCCTTCTTCGAGTTTGCCTTTAGGTACTCTACAAATACAATTTGTACCAAAGTTAGTATCCCTGTGTTGTATACAACGTAGACAACACAAGTTTTCGTATCCCACTTTCTTCCACTTGGCTATCAAATTTCTATCTGCTATATTTTCGTTCAGGCAATAATCATACAATTCTGAAAACATGGAACATATAAAAGATTAAATAACAGTGATGAAAGTAAGGAAATGAAATGATCAATGATACTTTACCGCGACTTATCGCTTTCCGTCTATAATATAAGTCATATATGTATCGTGATTTCTGATGGTGAATTTTAAATATGGGCCATAAAGATTCTTGCTTTCGCTTGCCCTCGTGAGGTTCCGTTTCAGCTAAGATTCAAACATCGATAGATTAGAATTATTTCAAAGAATACGCTGCTCTGAATGATTTTAGACTCAAACACATTTAGATTCCCCATTATCTCTTCGACATTTCCAAAAAAACCATCGATCATGGCTGGATATGTTAAATGGAATTGTTATTGTAAATGGAAAGTTGAACGTTATAAGATATCAGGGGACGCTGCATGGTAAATTATTGTCTTTTATAAACAGAATAGGAGACAAAAAGACAATTTTTCAACAAGACGATGCTCCTATTTATACAATCAGCGTTGTAAAAAGTAATTTCAAGATTTCAGAATAGAATTATTACGATGTCTACCGTCGAGTCCCGATGACGCACTAAACATTAAATGAAAACTTGACAAAATTAGCATCAAGTTTATATTTTTTCCAGACTTCGAAAGAAAAAGATATTATTTGTTTTGTATCTTCAGTTTTGTTCTATACAATAATATGAAATTATATAAATGATTTTGTCAATTTTTATTTTAATATTATTATAATTAATAATAAAATAATATTATTACAAAGTCTAGAAATAGGGTTGAGTTTATAACTATTCGCGACATTATATTTCGTACAGAGAATAGAAACATTTCGTTATCAACATAACCTTCTAGTCATAACCTGTACTTTCTTTTTCTTCTTACCTTCTCGCATTTTCTGTTCTAATTCTTCTAGCGTCGGTTCAATTAATTCCCAACCATCTGGCGGAGGTTTCTTACTTCTACGTACTTTGGGCATTTTTAATTCACATCAGCGTTACCAGGAAAAGTATACGACATACAGTTTACAGTAATGTCAAGTCGTAGAGTTATATTTCCGTTACTTGTGCACTTGTGTATCTGTGTTGATTATGCATATCTATAGCTACGTTACTGCCGCGACGAATCAAGGCAAACGAATAATGGCGGCAAACCACAAATGAAACACCGTTCTCACATTTCCTTTAAACGGTTTCTTTTTCAGAAATATCAAGATAATTCAATATTGTATAGAATAAATTCGTGCTGCATAATGCACTTTTTGTAAAACAGAAAAAATCACGCACAGATACTATGCGTATCGACATTGTTTTAAAACATTGGTTTGATGAAAATTTACAACCATTCAGAATTACAAAATATAGTTATTGTTATATTATATTTACTATAGTTATATTAAGACTATACATATGTATACGTAAAATTAATAGAAGAAGAGCGGAAGGAGAATTAAAGAGTAAGAATGGATGAAATTCTAGATGAAATAAGTTATCACCATCATTTAAAAGATATTTGGATATATTAAGCAATTATTTCTATTATCAATACTCTGCTACACGAGCATTCTCATAATACATTATCTTTGATTCTTATAAGCAACAATACATATATTATGCACCAATGAGTAGATTAATCTCCTATAAACCATATGTCTAACCATAATTATCATTTTATTAAAACTTCGTTGCAAGAAATGGGAAATGCTAAATTATATAATAAAATCCATTTATTTTATATATATTATATTAAATTATATAATAAAAATCATTTTGTAGAAAAAAATACTGTTTACAATTTTTTCCGATTTTGGATAGTTTGAAGGCAAATTCGACTGGTCTAGAAGGTTTACTGAACGGGATTGGATTTGGTTATATAGTCAACACTAATTTTTCGAAAACTCACCATTTTATTCCAAAGATGTATGGTACGAAAATATAAAGAACAAAATGTCGAACGTAAAGTGCTGCGTGATACGAAGTGTGTAGTTTATAAAACAATAGGAAGACTCGAAGAAGATTTTACAAGACACAAAAAATCGCAATCGATTGCAAACGCCATCGTGTTTGAAGAAGAAGAAAGCACGTGCGCTCGATAGTTTATTATCGACACTCGGAAAGATACTCGCAAAGAATTCCACGAAACATTCTCATTCTGTGTCAGCAACTTCTTTCTTCTATCATTGAGCTTTTTTTGCTATTTGAGAGGACGGAGGAGTCAAAGAAGAAAAAGTCAATAGATGATGTGGTAAATCGCTGTGTTACGTTCTCACGAAACGTTTTAGACCGACTGTTGGTTAAGAAGAGCATCGATGATCCTGAAGACTTGATTGATTCCTAGTAGCGCGATCAGTAAGAAATCGATCGATATATACTGCTCGTCCCATGGTTGATGTTTGGTGAAAAAAAGAAAAAATTTGCTTTCCTTTCGGACTCGGTTCATCCGACCTCTAGTTTTCTAAATTATCGGTCGATGCCGTTAACCTCGGTTCCAAGAGATTTGCTGGTGGTTTTTCAGGTTAATACGTGTATTTTATTTTCTGCAACTTATTAAGACACGTACAGACTCTGATCACTGAACCACAATTAAATTTAACATTTTCAATATTTTTAATTTTTTAATTAAAATTAAGCGACGTGGAACAAGGAGATAATAAATTAAATAGGTGTTATATACATATATATGTGCATAATCGTCTATAAACAGTATAAACAACCAATGATAATTTGTCCTTTATCCGACATAATACACATACGAATATGCGTCACTGACACATTACAAGTAGAAAAATGAAATTTCTGCGTGTGGTTGAATTAATTCGGTAATTTTTTTTTACAGTAATCGTGATTTCGTTCACTCTTTTTACTAATGCCCAAATAACAGTGTATAAAGTAACGTGTAAAATACATTAGTATTATACACAATTGTAATAAATTCTGCTAATGTTTCAGCCACTGGATTATATAGCGTATAGCATACGTTGGAAAGTCTTGTACAAATACAAGGCTGTATATAGTGCAGTAGCCTCAAGGGGCGTTCTAGCTTGATCTCTAAGATTTACATGAAATAGATTATGATTTCATTTTATTTTACTGCCCTCGATGGAATCCAAACTTATAAAATTTTTCTTCGCATCTCGAATCGTTTAAAATGTAAAAGCCGAACGACCTTGTCCTGTCCAAAACAAGACCTTTCTTGGTGTTGGCAGATATAAAAAGCGAGGGAAGAGCAGGAGAAGCAGCAACAGTAGGTACACAGACAGAAAGCATATAGAATTACCCCGAAATCGCGGCAGCTCTGACATAACGAGGCTTCGATCTCCAAGGCGAAAAACGAAGAAGAAGCGTACAGGAAAAGCGAGCTGATTATTCTTACACGACGCTGCGACGATTCGTCCTCACTGAGCAGAGCCACGATGAAGAGAGTGTCAGAGAAGATGACGATCCAAGTTCAGAAACAAAAGGAACGAAACGAGATTTCAGTTTGACCGCTGAAAATTCCTTAAGAGGGTCGCTCGGTGATTTCACTAAGAAGAAATTGTGCTAAAGGAGGTAGACTCCGCGAAATCCATCATTGTATAAAATTGGCATAAAGACTGGGATAAAATTTCGAGCGAGCAAAACGAATCAAGGGCGCCCGTGACTCACAGATAAAAGCGAAAACCTTTCGGTGGAAATTCCGTGATATTAGTTAAAAATTGAAAGCGGCAAACTGGGGACATTATATAAGTGCAACGAAAGAATCACAGAGGAAATTTGTGTTGGGCAAATAGTGGGTTGGTATGATTACTAGTTCCTACAACCTAAGTTGGTACGACTTCTAACGACGCTCTTTTTGTCTTAGACACCGTCCACGTTTTAATTTTCTGTGTGTATCCGGTGCGTTAGCACGTTTTGTACTTGAGAGTGAAATACAGATTATACAGAGCAAATCCGAGTTAATCAATAAATACCTGCACGCAAAAATTATTGACTAGCAATTTGCGTGTATAAGGTACGCTGATTTTTTAACGAGATAATGTGTAATATACAGAGTCGTCCTGTGTGCTACTGGATGTTATAGTTATAGCTTTCTTCATTACGATACGAGGTAAATTGGTGGACACATTATTGAACTTGAGACTCGCTGTGGCTCTCGTGCATAGGATGCTCAATAGGTTCGTGTAGAGAAGTTTGCTGGCCCAAAGGAATATTTTTGTTGTTTTAATTTGATTTTTGATTTTAATAAAGAAAGCCTGAAATATGGCACTTATCACTTATTATTATATATTACACTAAAATTTTGTATAAATGTGATAAATGCTGTGTAAACGATGTAATATTTTGTAGTAAAACTTAATGATACTTATTGCGCTTAAAAAGACTCGCAAATATATATTTCATATAGATACAATTAGTGGTAAAGATTATTTCACGATTCGTTTAATAATTTTCTCTGAATTGATCTATCGCAAACGAACTTTTCGAATTCAGAAACATATTTGATAGAAAATGAAGGTTTTAGACGATCGAAGAATGTTCAAGTTGCAGGTTTTTCTACGATTGAAGAGATGAAACTTTATTACAGCTAGACTGCCGGAATTAAATGCTATATATTATATAAATAGCTAATTATATATAGTGATATAAGGTTATCAAGGTTCTTTTTGCAAAAGTGGACTCAAATTATACATAAATTACACAGAAAGAAGTAAACAATAACTTAAATCAATGATCTTTTCGATAGTTATGAAAGTAGCGCTTGTTTAACAGTAGTTTGCATTTAAAAATATATTGCAACTCTCGAATATGCAGATGTTGCTTTTTGTGAGATATAAAACACGGTTGACTTGGAAATATAAAACGGCTTTTTCGTACAACATTTAATAGATACTCTTTCAATAGATGACAGTTACAAATGGATGCATTGTAACTAAATAATAAATTTAATGTAATAAATTTATATGGCAGAATATTGAGTATATTCAATTTCTCTTTTCAGCAATACCTTTACTATATGACTTTGAATGCGATTCGCTGTAGTTTTTTAAATTGAATATTCTTTGAATATTTTTCACTTTAATAACAGAAGACTAAAACTAAAAGAATATCTTTCTTTATAAATCCCGTCAACTACTTATTTACAACGTTGCAACTGCTATCATTTAATACTCGCACTTCAAATTATTACATTATAGTATAGTACATTACATTATAGCACGGTATAGTAAGGTATACTAAAAAAGTTATTTGGATACTGAGAATTCGAAGAAAACTGATAAATTAACTTTTATTCGTCGAGATATAAAAATATCTCGTATTTTAATTATTCTTTCGAATCATTATTTTTTCCTCGATATTTGAAAGACAGATTATCACATTGTTTATTATCATTTATTTTTAATCCCTTGAATTTTATTTTTAGTTTTAGTAATTTGTAGTTTTCATCTATCTCCATGATATTTTTTTATCCTGACAAAGTATTTTTTAGCTGTTAGAGCTGTACAGATTATATCATTTTTTCATATACATTTAGTACAATAGTTCAGTAACGAGTCGTTACTCCTTATAAATTTAAAAATACGCGTAAGATATTTGTTTTTTAATAATTTGGTAAAATACTGACCTTGGTCATTCTATACAACGCATATTTAATTTCACGTTTCTCTTAGAAATTTGTCCAACATTTCATTTACAGGGAACACTACAAGCGAACTGAAAGCGTTCATATGAAAAGTAATATACATACGTAATATTTAAATACAATGTTAATTCTGTTCAAAACGAGTAATTAGTTCGTTATATATACATACATATCTTTCTTCATAAATCCCGTCAACTACTTATTTATAACGTTGCAACTGCTATCATTTAATACTCGCACTTCAAATTATTACATTATAGTATAGTATATTACATTATAGCAAGGTATAGTAAGGTATAGTAAAAAAGTTATTTGAATAATGAGAATTCGAACAAAATTGATAAATCGATAAATTGATAAATTGATACATTCGCAAGAACGTCAATCTTGAGATCGTATCCAAACAGAACCATCATCTTGGAAATTGTGTCACACAATTGCAGCTCTTCCTTGACGAATTGTACAAGTTCTCACGCTACACGCAAGTACCTTTATATCCAAATGCGGCATCAGAAGTTTGGCTGCAAGATGGTTGGTTCGATCGACAAAAGCTATTTTTCTTTTCTTTGGGTATGTGCTTAATAAATGTCTTTTGTTCCTCCGCCATAATCCTGCCTCTCTCTTCCTCGACCGATGTATCTTTTTCCCCCATTTTCCCAACGTTGCTGTTGCTTAAATGCCGTTCCATCTGAATTCCTTCTGTCGTTTTCTCATTTTTCCCCAAAAGGTTGCACATACTAACGCGTTTTTCTCTCAAGAAGAATTTGTCAAGAGTTACATTAGGTCTGGCCAAGACATCCATTCTGTCAAAATGGTAAGCACTGCCTGTGCGATCTCTCTGCAGTGGTCTGGCTAATACGTCCATTCTGTCGAATTGGCAAATGCTCATTCCACGATCTCGTTGCCATAATTTTGGCGGAGCATCGAACTGACAAACACTTATTCCTCTGTTTCGACAGAAAGATTTGGTTGTCCCGCTTTTGTCCAACTGAGAGACGCTTGTCTTTCGTTCGCCTAGCAATAATTTCGTGGAATCGCAGGCCGGCTTAAAATTCTTTAACGTGTCCTGTTCACTGGAGGAGTCCAGCGTGTTATTTTCCGTGTTTACGGAAAATTGAAGGTCGAACGCGCTTTTTGTGCGACGCGCCGTACCTCCGCCACCTGGGAGAAAGGACACGCTGGAGCCAATGAACGCACTGTTTTGCCTCGGTCTCATTTGTCCCAAAGCGTAGTTCGAGTCGTGCCTTTTCGGACACTCTTCGCAAAGAATATTGCATTTCGAGAATGTACGTCGGTTCTGCGAACAAATCGAACAGATGATTTGTAAATTAATTTTGATCGCTACTTTTAAACAGTTCAATTGATCTTTGTAATCTACATTCGTATTTGGAGACACGATGCTTTGTTTAGAGAAAGTCGTGATGAAAATATGATACAGATTTGAAGTGTTATAAATTACGTGTTATAAATAAATAACATTAAGACGAATAGATCATTATTCTAGGTATAATTAATGATTATGATGTATACATGTCTATATCTACATATATGATCATTTTGTTTACATATAAATCAGGCTTTTATCAAAAACAGTATTCCATTTGGAAACATTAATATCTCAAAAATCTTGTTGATTTCTATAGAAAATAAATTGTCCATTAATTTTGTTAGAATTTAATCTTAAAATTAAGATAAATAATCTGTGGAAGACACAATGTGTATGTTGAAATAATATTCGGTAATATTTATTAAACAGAACTACAGAACCAAATGTATTTAACATATATTTAACATATAAGTGAGTGATTAACAAAGTATGTAGGTAAGGAATTTATGAATTGTTGACAGTTGGCTAGTTACTCTCAGACTGACTGTAGGTAGTGACCCATGATCTCTTGAAGATTTTTCAACCCCTCTCTCTATACAGCAATGAATATGACCTGTGTAAGTGTCCCGTTCAAATGCCTGTGTAGGTGTCTGAATAAGGGTGTTTGTATCCGTGATTCTAATATCGTTGTATTCCAACAAATTTTTAATTTATTTAATGGTAATCCAGATTTTTGCAACATCCTTGTATTTTCGGCCAGTCGCGGGGAGACGCGATGGCGAGGACGCGCGTCAACGGGAGTCGTAAATTCCCGTTACGATTATATCAATCGACACTACGAACAGGTCGATCCCCTTATTTCTTGTGGGATAATAGGGGTAGTTATTGTGGAATAAAACTGTAATCTACAGTTTTATAAATATATATTTTCCAACAACGTCTACACACAAATCTTACGTCGATTAGTTAGATATATATGTTACAATTGTGGCGGCTCACGACAAACAAATACCATCACATGATACTAACTAACACAGGACGACGGTAGCGCAGTGGTTAGCGCCTTTGGTTACGAACGTTCGGGACCGGGCTTCGAATCCTGACGCCCGTGTCTCATTTTTACTAAAATCAGTAATAATACAGCAGTACCCCAGCAGCGGCATCTACATTCAACTTCCATAACTCAGCAGCGACATCTACAATCACTACAACTATCACGGTCAGGCCGCTATACAATGACTAATAGGAATGAACTTGATAGTTGATTGGTAGAATTATAGAGTAGGAACACGAGGTGACTGGGACGTTACGAGTACTACACTAAGGGTGAACGAATAGTTAAGACGACTGCCCGATGGTTGCAAGAACAGTGAAGACACGTCTCGTATTCCTACGGAGGAAAGCTCGTGATGGGTGTGTCTAGCACACGGGACCATCGGATTTGTTGATGACAATTTTGGTTAGGAAAGCGAGGGCAGTAGAAGACGTTGCTTGGGATTGGATATTAAGAAGGTTGGTGGACTAGAAAGGGTCTTAGCCGCCCTCGATAGGAAATTGCTACTGGGAAGCCTCGTACGTGAGAAAAACTAACTTTCTCGTGTCCTCTCGGGTTAAACAATAAGCTTTAGAAAACGCATTACTGAAAAGAGGTTTGTTCGGTCTGAAGGACCTTAGCTAACATTCCTGCGATTTATAGTCGGTCCTTAAGACTATTGAGGGTACGCAGTAAGAATGTGTAGACATCTGGATACCATCTTGCTCGCGGTGAGTGGTTTAGGTAGATTTTTTACTACTATATAATTAATTAGGATTGCGTAGGAGTCTTTCGATCGTCTTACGTTAGGTCCACATTGTTTTCTTGTGAACTTGTTTGTGAACAACGAGTGAACAAAGAACATTCCTTATTTAAGAGACGTTACATCAGAGGTATCAATTATAATGCAGGATCCAGACGCATTCGTGCCTGCAATAGAGCTCGCGAATTATTTGCAAATAACTTACGAGCAGATGTAAAGTAGCTTGGAAGCTTTCATGTTACTGCCTTCTGAACAATCAGCGTGAAAATCATTCGTTGATAGAAAATTTAACGTAGTCGACATTTCTTCTTTGACTGAAATTGATATTCGAAAATTTACACTTTTAATACTCATTGGATTATGACAATTTCTCATAGTCTCGAGTAATTTGTCATATGACATTTCGATAGAATCTTTCAACTCATCTTCGTTTTTTAATAAATTATTTGCTTCTTGTATCAACATTTGTTCTCTTCTAGCATCGATGCTATCGATCATTTTTTCTTCTAACATTATTTGCTTTTAGTATAAAACATGCAGTTGATACGAGCAGCAAGTCTTTACGTATATCAAGATTTACAGACGAACAAAATCAACAAGTGGCTGCGCGTACCAACACTAAACGAATAACAACACTACAACTATGAATAGTTTGCAAACAATTTTAGCCAGTCTGAACTCAGCATTAGACAGCACGAAGGTCAATACACAGTACACAGTACTAAAGTATAGTCATAAAGTGTCAATTATAAATAAAATATATATTTATGCATTACCTGAAGTTGATTTTGTTCGATCGTGGTACAATTTTGTTCGTCTTGCGGCAGGAATTTCGGTTGAGATGGTTCCAACATTCTTATCTTGCCCCATCGATTGAAGAATAACGCAATTGCCGCAGCCCATAGAAAGAGTACGAAAATAACTATCAAGGCCTCTTCAGCTCTGAGTATAACTGCACCTAGTTCTGGACTGCCTATTACAACATCATTCGGGTTACTATTTAAAGTTTATCGTCTAAATGAATATAACACTCTTGCGAACAAAACTGTTTGAGGGTTTTGGGTAAGAGCCGTGTCCGAAAGGAATTTCCTCCTGACGTTTCCCTGCTACTGCAGCTACCTTGTTCAGGTGTCGAAGGATCCACTGAAATCGATGTACATCGTGCGGATCTCTTTGTTTTTATATAGGTGAGACTTCAAACAGTGTAGTTCACAACAGAGTTATGTATGACAATCCGTGGCATGAAACTTTCAAATCTGTTAATAAGTAATAGTAGTAATTAATTCTTTAAATATTTACGATTTAAACAGTAGGTATTTTATTCAGTCGGAAACTGAACGCATAAGGGCTAATGAGTCTTCTAGGTGGCCAAGATGATTTTCTTGGCTAACCGCTAAAGGCTTGTCACGTAAACTTGAGGGTTGGGTGATAAAATAAAATATAGTTGAGTCGTAACACAACTATTAACTTCGTTTTAATCAAAGTTTATTATAATTTCAGCAATCACAATGGAATGCACACTGAATTAACACACACAAATCGTAATTCACTCCAACCACGTTGTGTAAAACCTAATTACACTGATACGTTAAGTACGCGACTGTTATAAGGGTAGAGACATGTGTTGACTATTCTAAGGATACAGAATAAGTAAGTTTTACTGACGATACTGTGTCCGAGGAAAGCTAGAGGTGGGTGTGTCTAAGGACACGGGACTATCGGATTTGTTGATGATAATTTTGGTTAGGGAAGTGAGAGCAGTAGACACCGTTTCCGATTGGATAATAAGAAGGTTGGTGGACTTAGGAAGGGTTTTAGCCGCCCTCGTGAGAAAGTTGCTAACGGAACATACCAGACGCGAGGAAAACCAACTTTCCGTGTTAACCCGTAGTAAACAACAAAAGTAAAAGGAAACCTAAGACAAGAGATACTCGCTTGGTGCGAAGGACCTTAACTATGAAAATTTCAAGACCCCTGGTGGGTACTTGAGATTATTGAGGGTACGCTCCAAGGATGTGCAGGCATCTGAGCGCCATCCTGCCCACGGTGTGTGGTCTGGTTTATGATGTGAATTGACGTTACACTAACATGCCCTTGTCATTTTCTGTTCTTCCAACGACCTTTTTTCACTTTCTCTATCACTCTCTAGCTACTATTTCTCAAGATTAAATTTCTATCCTTATGAATTCCTGCGCCAGATTTTGCATGGGAAGACAAATTGAAATATCCGTTTAATCAAACGTAATATCACAAAAGGATCGATTTCTCTGTGATAAACTTTAAATCTTTAGACGTATCTCGGATCTTTTGGGATCCTATGATCTAAAATGGCAAAGCGAACCGTGTCCATATAAAACTTCCGAATTCACGGACAAGAAGAGCTACTATTGTCTGAGTATTGTAGGATTTTTAACTCACCATCCGGATAAGTCGAATTAATTTCACCGGTGATATTCAATTCAGATGGTATCGGTCCAACGAGGATCGTGTCATCCGGAGCTTCCATCAATTCCAGTTCAATTTTTGTCACGTGTCCTAGACGAACAAAAATAAAACATATAATCACAAATGGTGTAAGAAAATCTTAGATACTTTAAAATAATAGTAAATAATATTACATCAATATTTTTTTCATTTACATAAATTTATTAGCACGTAGTATATTTTCCTCTACCTTTTAATGTATTAGGCAAAATAAATTAATCTACTTTTCATAGAAAAAGTTCTTTAAATAAATGTAACGTTCTTTTGTTCAGAGGATCGTGTCGCGTTGTAATCAGGCGCTATGCTTATGGTCTGCTAATAGTAACGTTTTTAAGCTTGTTATATCTAAAAATTAGTTTTAATCTACGAACATTCTACAATCTGCTTTAATTCAACTATATTTTTACAAAATTCTATTAAATTTTTTCAAGTATTTTTCATGAGAGAATTTCCAACATTAGGACATTTTGTAATTATTATCATAGAAAATCTTTGAATATAGCTTGTATAAGATGTTCACAAAACAAAGACACTCCGTACGACGCAGGGGAGCGGCACCGCCGCCGGCGCCCTGAGAGCGTCAAACCAGGGGACGCGGCGTTAGGGGGCATGGTTCCCCCCTAGCGGCCCAACTCAAGCTGGAACGCCTCCCTAGATAACAACAGCAGGAGATAGACGACGAGGTGCACCCAGGTAGTAATTCGCAAGAGATCCCGGGGCACCTCCAAAACGTCGAGACGACCACCGTGGGGTTTTAGTCGGTAAGAGTCCGACACTCCCCCGTCGCCTCCCAGAGGGCGGCGGGGCGTCTATGAGCATTTCCCCACGAAAAAAAAAAAAAAGATGTTCACAAAAACAATAATCGGTTTGAAATTAATGAAGATATTAATGAGCAAAAAATAGCGTTCTTATTATATATATACAATATTTGCAACTTTTAATATACCTACCACTGCGATTGACATCCTGATGTTTGTGCAGTGACACTGTGACATGTCCTCTAGATCGATTTCTTCCCTCCACTCTTACAATTTCTACGCTTCTCTGAAACCATGAAAACGAAATACAAACTATTCTTCGGAAAAGATATTCGCTTTCATATTGATATAAAAAACAGAATGTAGGGTATTTTACATAAAAATAATGCAAATTAAATAAAATAATTCATTACATAATTTTATCACATAATTTATGTTTGGCATTTTAGACAAATATTAGTAAGCCTTTCTTACGTTTGCTTTTTATTCACCGTACAATTTACTTCGCGTAAATGTAATGGCGCGATAAACTTAACCAAATGGAACTGTCGTAATTCGAAAGATAGACTATACCTAACGTTTAATCAGCAATTCAAAATTGGAAATATGGCGTTTGAAGTAGTTTATAGATAACATTGACAATATATTATTGTCATTGGTGTGTTACGTAATTATGGTTAAATAAATCAAATTTTATAAGACACAAGGTATTAATAAATATGTGAGACACATTTGAAATGTTGGTTCTAAACAGCGAAATAAATACGAAGGTCAGTACATATATAAAAGTACCGGTTGTGAGACTTACCTTTCAAATTCTAGCCAATGTAATTTTCGTTAGATATTCCTACACAAATGCAACCTGCTTTACACTTGTACTTGTACTTGTATCGTTTTACATTATATATAAATGTAAATGTAACACAATATATAAAAAACATGTATCATTGTAGAAGAGGCATTCTGTTTTACAAAGTAATATTCGTATTCAACCTTTTATTTAACAAAAGCTTAGATCATATATGCCGCAAGAGACATCTACAATGTACAGCGCTGTAAGATGATCGTTTAAAATAGTAAATGAATCGTTGCACTACAGTCGTTATTTCTATACACTGATATCTAGAAATTAGCTGAGTACGACAGTGACACTGCGTTACAATTGACGAATATTTTTTCCCGTTCGGACTTGATATTTCTTATTCTAATTTTCGCACACAATAGGCCTAGTAGATTTTTATCCTATTTCACTCCCACTCCTTGTTTCTCGTCTCGATTTCCAACGAACTGAGCGTTGAAGAAATAGTGGGTTGGTATGATCACTAGTTCCTACAAGCTAAGTTGGTACGACTTCTTAACGACGCTCTTTTGTCTTCGGTGTCGGCCACGTGTTAATTATTTCAGTGTATCCGATGTGTTTGCATGTTTGTACTTGGTGGAGAAATATAGAATATACAAATCTAATCTGTGTGAATCAATAAATATCAAACTCTAAGAATTTATTGATTAACACTGAATGGAAGTAATAGACGGACATTCATCTTCATTAAAAAGAAGAATTTGTGCTGTAATTGTACGATAGAAAAATGTTTCAAATGTCACAAAATGTCATAAAACTTTACGTACATCGGTTAAATATAAACCGTTAGCTCTACTAATGATTTGCTATATTTTCTCTTATATATTGAATACCTGCATTATAGTAATTGTCCAATTAATTCTTCCGTAGCGTCGATTATTTTGGAATATTCTGACCTATAGATTTGGATAGAGACATTGTTTTCTAAAACACGCTGAGGAATATTAGTAGCGACCATTGTTCATGTTAAATCTATGTAAAATTCACTGTTTTTTGAACTCGTTGTTGTTAGGCAATAATTTTTCGTACAGGTATTTATTGATTGACTCGGATTTGCTCTGTATATTCTGTATTTCTCTCTTCGAGTACAAAACGTGTTAACGCACCGGATACACACAGGTCATTAAAAACGTGGACGGCTTCTAAGACAAAAGAGCGTCGTTAGAAGTCGTACCAACTTATGTTATAGGAACTAGTGATCATACCAACCCACTATTCCCTCAATAGTTGTTTGGTGCTTTAAATTTCCCCTTCTGTATGAAATAGTCTTTTGTTCAATATACAGTATACAGGGTATATATATATAGAGTAAAGTAGTAGTAACAGACTTAGGTATTAGGTATCATCCATAGAGGCAACTCTCGTAAAAGCGGCTCTCACAAGTTCTGCTTCAAACATTGGATCTTTATTCTCCGTGATGTTAGCGGCTTGTCAAATATCTGACACGCTATCTTCGTGGATGAAATATAGAGATAGTATATCAGTGTATAGTAGAGACAGCTGTTTTGATAGCTTGTGCTGCTGAAGAAGAAGTCATAATACTTTCGATTCGAGTAATTTCCTGTACCCTATTGGACTTTGCTAGATTATCGCTATTCAAACATTCAAGCATTTAGCAATCCCGATCTCGTATAAGTTCCAGCAGCAATCTTTTTACTTCCTTGCTTTTAACGACAACCCTTGCTATTAACGTACTGTATAAAGCTCTGAAATAACTAAAGAGATACTATAATATGCATGCCCATCGCGCAATCTTGGGTAAGAACGGCAACACTTCCAAACCAGCTGGCAGCTGAAGTGAAAAAAACTCTCATAGAAAGAAGACTAAAAAGAAAACACCCCACTGACCTCGTTAAAGAAATAAAATAGTCAAATTCGAAGATGGTATCCCGCTGGGGGCAGCCATCCACATGTTATTTAGCAATTAAGTTAGAAAAATTTACCAAATGTCCAACTGGACAAATTGTAAAATACAAATTAAATAATAATAAAAAAATTCTTGAATACAAAAAAAAAAAATAATGTCAATTGCTTGCTAGAATAATTATAAAGGTATAGAAGATATATTAAATCGCGTGGAATCAGATCGAATCACGTCATGTAAGTAAACTATAAGACGTAGTATTTATTATTTTAAAACCATCGGTGATCCATCGATTGGAATTCGGTGCCGTTACAGAAGTACACGATGAAAGCGCTTCCATAGCGTAAAAGAAACGCCGAAATATCAATTTCAATGATATTTCATTTTGAATGAAAACAGAAAAAACGAACCACTTATGTATACTTTTTGCTTCGGTAACACTCTCATATTTTACAAAATAGAAATTTATGTTAATTTGCTTATCGATCGATTTAAATTATTACATTCGATACTATTGGTTCTTTGCTGCAATTAAATAAACATGGTTAGTATACTTTATGAATATCAGCGAAGAAAGGTTCGAATTAACTTGTAATCCTTCTTAACTCCTTAACCTACGATTTACGTTCGAGAATTTTGGGCCGAAAACGTAAACTTTAAGAGAGCGCCGCCGCTAATATTTATATTTGGCCCGATCATCGTACTACGGGCTATGCCCGTAATATTTACGTTTGGCCCGATCATCTACTACGAGCTATGCCCGTAGTTGTAGGTTAAGGGGTTAAATCCACACAGAAAGTAGAATTCGATTAGTAAAATATTACATTGATAAAGTAAAAAATTGTGAGCGATTCTGTTATCAATCGAATAGCGTTTTTGTTTTAATAACTCAAGATTGGACGATCTTAATGACCTTGAACAGCGCATCATGTACTATAGGCAAAGTTGGCCAATCGAAGTTTCGACCATGCCATTACATGCAATATTTGTAACGTACGAGAATTCGTGACACATTGCATCTATTGATCCCAAACTGACGTTCAATCTGCTATATATATATGTGTGCTGATATATGTAGTATACTATACATATACTTTTCTATGTTGTATGTTGTTCCAATACGTAGCTACCGAAAACTTAATCTACGATTTACGTTCGAGAATTTTGGGCCGAAAACGTAAACAAGCTCGCGCAGCCTTCGAGCCATTCGCACGACTTGTGTAGTACGATGATCTACTACGGGATATGCCCGTAATATTTACATTTGGCCCGATCATCTACTACGTGCTATGCCCGTAGTTGTAGGTTAAAAGGTTAAGCGTTAGGTAGGCCACCGCGAAGTAAACGCCTGTCGGCCGTGCTGGATACACTCGTTCCCGTGAGATCACGAAAGTTAAGCAGCACTGGGCGCGGGGCGGTCAAAGATGGGTGACCGCTGACGTGTGGATGTTGACGAAGAGGACGCGCTAGGGCTGCGGCGCCCCCATGAATATAGGAGGAGGACACTGGGTCGTTGGTGGCTCTGGCAGATTAGGAGGTCAAACGTTTTTATGGGATGCCTTCCTTCAACCAAGAAGGAAGAACGACGACGAGGCTGCACCCTGGTAGTAATTCGAAAGAGACCCCGGGGCATCTCATAACGTCTAGAGGTCAACCGTGGGGTTTTAGTCGGTAAGAGTCCGACACTACTCGGTTGTTGTGGTGAGGCAACACTGAGTGTCCATGAGGATTTCCCCACGTATAAAAAAAAAGATTGTCATGCCTGAAGAACGCAACATACAACACAATAAAACAACAGGAAAACAAATTAAAACCAAAGAAAACTACAGAAAACTGTCACGCGCGTCCTTACTCTCCAATTTGGAACACGGTTGCAACGTTTGATCATTTGAGAAGCACAACTTTGATACAGCACGGGGCTTTTATCCAAAGGATAATATATACCATATACAAAAGATGGGAGTTAGATTTGGATTAAACCATTGTATTTGGTGGCAGCGCCGTAAGGCTGATTATACGCTGCTACAGACGTATAATTATAGGCAGAATCCACTGGGACCGATAGCTTTTTGCAAATATCTCGGAAACTATAGTCGACCGCCATTCTATGTATAGAAAAATATTGTACAAAACATTGAACTTGACAACATATTTCAAAATCATCGAAATTGGAAAGGGGATAGCTTTGGTACAACTTTCGCTCAAACCTTTATAATTCACAACATAATGACTTGTAAGCGTTGAATAGTACACAACGGTTTTGCATGTGGATCGATCGTCCTAGGATATTTTAATGTGGAAATAAAATATTCATTCGAATAAATAATATAGGAACGAGAAGCACAAGTATATAGACTAATTAGAAATAAATTACGATTGATTAGAAATTATTTGTTGATAAAAATTATGTATATTGAAGGTCGTTCGTTAGAATCGTTCATTAGAACGAACGAATTTTCCAATTGTTGCTTAGAATCGGAATGCGCAGTTTCTAAAAGGAATAGGCAATTACTTCCTAAGAAAAAAGAAATTGTTTATAGTTGGGGTGAATGGATTATATTTGAACCGTTGGATACCTTTGAACGATTAAAGCATCGGGTTCAATATGGTTTTCATCGATTGAAGTCAATACGTGATCTTGAGAAGAAACTTGGCCGTAATGTAGAATGCGAACACTGGTCTGTTTGTAATAAATAGGCACGAAGAAAGAAAGAAAGAGAAAAGGATATAGGATATCTAATGATGGATGTGAAATTTTTACGATACTAGATGCTATTTTCCCTGCATCTGACTGCGGAATATAAGCACATTATAAATAGAGTGAGTTAAAAAACTAATGGAACTTTAATATCCTTTACCAGGAGAACGATTGACTTGCGATCCATGTATTCTGCGAGACTTTTGTTCCTTGTGACGAGTAGTATACGACGCAATAAAAAAGATTGATCTTACAAGTCATACTCAAGGTCAAAATTACGATCCACTTTTTTAATTGATTTCCACCGATCCAATGGTGTAGAAACCTTTCACCGATACATGACAAATAATTTTTGACACTGTGTACGTATAGACTAAACGTCATAAAGACTATGGCTTCGAAGAATTGATCAACCGATCAAAATATTCCAAGTCTTACTAACAAAGCCTTAATACGTCCGAAAATAGGTTACTGCACCATATGCGGTAAGCTGCATCGTATATAATTCGGCATCATTAACTTCATATTCTAAACCGCATTCATAACGTAGGAGCGGGAATAGCAACAGGGGCATATCGAACTAGCACAGTCTACAGCGTCCTTGCCACCAGAATCTCGAAGAAAACTAATTACCCTCCCTTACGCGATCACAATGTCTACAACATGCAACAATCAGGTGTACAAAATATTACAGAGAATCCCCAATTACATGAGAAAAACCTCGAGCATTTCTCATACGAGTCCAAGAATAACTAAACGAAAGTAACATTTGTTGAGGAAATAGTAGGTTGGTACGATCACTAGTTCCTACAAGCTAAGTTGGTACGACTTCTAACGACGCTCTTTTGTCTTAGACGTCGGCCATGTGTTAATTATCTCAGCGCATACGGTGTGTTCGCATGTTTGTACTTGGTGGTGAAATATAGAATATACAAAAATCAAATCTGAGTGAATCAATAAAATACCAACTCTAAAAACTTATTGATTAACAATATTACGCTACCATGAAAATGACCAGTCCAATGCACACAATAAAGACATAAATAAAGAGAAACGACTTGTAACGAAAAAGATTAAAATACGAGTGAAACAACTTATGCCTAAATTAACACACGTTTTCGCATAAAACCGAAAGAGATATACACAAAGTAAGTTCGACTGTAATTATCACAGGAAAAAAACAAGTGCAAATCACCTCTATGTATAACACATTCACACTGTATCAAAAAAGAAAACTCTAAATTTTGTTCTTACTGTAACGTCAGCATCACCCTCGAATATCCAATTTGCTATTGTCTTAAATTTGGAAGCACAATATATAACTTACAGACACTCAACGATATACACCATATACGTATAAACATAACTAGTAAAGCGCAATGTAAAGGATTCCAAGTTTCTTAAGAAAAATTGATCTCTTGCATCAACTATAAAGTTATCCAAAACCGTACTGATCTCCGTATAAATAATATTATTGTCGCTTAATTGTTCACGAGGTACATGTAAATGTAGTTACTAATACATTAACAGGAGATGTGACGTTAAACAATAAATAAAAAAAGGATTTGATCAAACTAAAATGACAAAAACGAAAAGAGAAAGAATCGTACGAAACTGTGACTTTACCTACAGTTGATTATTATAACTTAATTATTATTTATTTATAGAATATAGAATTGTTTATGTGTAAAATTTTTGGATTTCTTTTATGAAAATTATGTAGTTAAAGATCGCATAATTTTAAACTTTGTGCATTCTTTCGCATAAAATTATTTTCTTTCAACGAAGATGATCTCGAATGAAAGTCTCGATGGTTTCTCGTTACGCTTGGTATTGTTTACACTTGACACAACTCCACTTAGATAAACAATTCACATGGAAACAGCACATCAAAGCAATAATAAACAAAATACAGACAGCAAGAAGACAAATGCATTGGCTAATAAATCGTAAATCCAAATTAAGTACAGAAAACAAAATAAAAATATATAAAATAATCATAAAACCAATCTGGACGTACGGAATCCCACTATGGGGAACAGCAGCAAAGAGCCATATAAGCAAAATCGAAACTCAACAAGCCAAAATTCTGAGAACCATAGTAAACGCCCCATGGTATGTTAGAAACGAGGACATTCGGAAAGAC
>JACXIT010000174.1:368057-479204 GCA_014737525.1 Bombus difficillimus
ACCCACATGCTATACTCTACAGATATAACAATTTACCAAATGTCCTTCTGGACAAATTGTAAAGCAAAAATAAAATAAATAAAAAAAAAAAAAAAAGCTTGACACAACTTCGTCAAACACCGTTTGAGGCTCCCGTGAAAGAAACTCTGCTAATAAAATGTTGACACGATTATGTGAAAAAGGGGGCGCTATATCGAGGTCTATATCAAGGCTTACATGGAAAAGGATTGCAATCGAACGAGACATTAAGAGAAGATTACAGCTTTAAAGCATAATTACTTATCAAAATTTAAGTCAAGACGACATTTGTGGACTCAATATGGCAGGTAAAAGTACTATCGTCAAATCGATCTGCTACTGAAATCGGTAAAACAGGATTTATAGAACTAATAACGAGATAAAATCATCTGTTCTGATAACGTATACAAGTAATATAGACGAAACTAGCTTATTATGCAAATAATTTTTCTAGAGACAGAAAACCCTTAAAAAAATGATTGAAACGTATATAATAATACTCGATATTACCCAAGTTTTCTATAGCTTCGTTCCAATTAGTTCGAATAGTCCACGTATTTTTATTATACTTATTGAGAAAAACGAATAATGTACTTATTTGTATCTATTATGATTTATCAATACTTGATAATTGAATATATAATTTTTAATATTTATGTTCGCACGCCAATCTTTGCAATGCCGTCGTTTCAATCGAATTTCAAAGGTTCAATCGAATGGAACTGTTTTGAGGAAGAATTCGTTTCTCTTATTTCCTGTTAAGATGAAACCATCTATTTCAAAAGCTTCGTCACAATCATCACAATCATCGGTCACAAACCACGATATAAAGTAAGTACGTAGCTTATAGAACTATATAACTATATGAAGTTAGAAAACACATAGAAAGTATTCGACTTTGACCAAGTACTACTAATTACTATTGACAAATTATTTCTAATTAACTTTTGTTTCTGCATCATTCAATTGTATATTTTTTCAAAATATACAATTTTTAAGCTAATAAATGATAAATGTGTCAGAGTCATAGTATTTCTTAGAATAATTTACTGCAAAATACCTTTATGCTATAAAATTGTATGCTAATGAACGCAAATACTTTCTTCAACGATACGAGAAATAAAATTAGAGCAATAATAATATCAAGAAAATCGAGAAGCCATGAAATTCGCGCAAAGGCAAACTTAAGGAATATTGAAAAATTGAAATCGTTTCTTACTTTCAGCAGAATTCGCCGGTTGTTAAGTACCACAGTTTGTAACTTTTCTTGATCGACCACCGTCGCTATTAGTGCCACTAAACGTATGTAACTGGATGAAAAGCAAGCCGAAGAAGTTGAAAGAAAGGAAAGAACGAGAGGGACAAACCGAAACCACGCAAGTTCTCCACGTGACTGACGAAACTACGTATGTATACTTGGTCGACAGGCAAAGCCAAACAGAACGCCAGCCAACGCGCAAGTCCTACAGACTTGTAGGTCATAGAAGAACTTATTCTCGTCTATTTTTGCAACAGACTTCGAATCGAATCGAAGAAATAAAGAATAAACGAAGAAAATATTTCTGTGAATTAGGGGTGAATATAGATACTTATCCGATTGGAGAATATAATCAGAGATCTATTGACGTTAACCCAAGCTGCGATCAAACCAATTCAAACGCTTCTTGACCCTTCGCATTTGTTTCAAAAAACAATGTTTAACAAATGGCATTTCAGGTGCGAACGAGACCACCGTCCCGTGTTTCCTACTCCAATCAAGTTTCTTCCCTGAAAGTTAATAAATTCGTAGGCTGGATATTTGCAAGATTAATTGAAATTGATCGTACACATGAAAGGTTAACGGATTCGTCTACGGAAACGCTAACAACTGATCTCAAGAGAAATGTGTAGTTCCGTTAAAAAAAAAATAAAAACAATTCGGCTTTCGTATCTCGGAAGGTAATAATATAAAGAAGATCTGTTAAAAAATGAAAGGCTGCTCGGGGAGCAGAGTTACATTAATATAAATAATTGATATTATAATGACGGAAAATTTTCTATCGTAATACTACACATATTTCCAGTTGTTAATATTTGACAGAAGCCCAAAATTTAATAATTTCGTTTATCGTTAAGAAAAAAAATCTATAAAATGCGTATAAAATATTTGCAATGTGCAGCTGATCGGGAGCGGTGTGCTTTCGTTTGTGGGCAGGCGAAGATTACCACATTGCCGAAAAAAGAACCTTCATAAAGATGCGGCCGGGGAAAACTCCTTGAGCGAGTTTTCAACTGGCCCGGCCACTTTAGCTTGCCCGCGGAAACGGTTCCGTATACATGAATAGAAGCACATGTCCTCGGATTGACTTAGTTTGCCAATGGATCTCTTATGCTCTCCAACGGGACAAGTATCTATATACACCTTCAGCTCACCAAAACACTTTCTTTACCCATTCTTTATATCTTAGATTAGGATCAGACTCTGTTGCAAGAATAGACGAAAATAAGTTCTTGTATGGCCAACAGTTAGTCATAAAAGGCTACGTACGTCCCTTATCATGTTATATTAATATTATAACTGTTAAGATATAGCGGGGATTGGATAAGCAAATAATTTAATTTATTTCACGGCACACCAGTTATACATATATCTTATATTCTAAGGCTTACTCGCACGCTCTCTTGTTGTCAACCGACTCTTCCAGATGCTTCTAAACCACTGACTGACGACTCTTTGCCCAACAAAGGCCTGGACGATCTCTAACGCTTACACACACATATTCACACGTTGACACTCAAAAACTAGTGTTTCCATCACGCATCTGACCCAGGACAGCACAGAAAATTATACATATCTCAACAATAACAAACGCGTTAGGTGCAACAATGTCTTTGATATCAAATTTTGTACTAATCAAACTTAAATATATGTCGGATCCTCCTTGGAAGTCGGGGCGTGTAACGAATCTTGCTGAGAGTTGGACATTGTCGTTGTATACCAGTGGGTATTTATCGCAGCGATTGTACAAAGGTTAACAAGTGACATCGGTGATTGGCGCGTGAGACGTCGATGACAAATGGATTCAGGTTCGATGACGAATACACGGTCAACGGGATGACGACTACGTACGTGTTCTCTGGACTACTCTAACTTATCGAAAGAATCCGCGTCCAAGTGGGACTGTCCTTATATACTCTTCTACGTACCTCTACCTATCCCTCGGGTCAATCTTTGTTTTTAAGGAGAGTTATTTAATTGCTTTATACCTCTGTTAGGTACACGTCCCTCCCGGGATCGTGGCTACGTTCAGTGACACATTATGTCACTTCGAGCCCAAGCCCACTGTCATAAATCTAGGGCAACTATAATTAGCTTAGCTCATAAACAGTTATTTCTTCGTTTTATTGTTTAAGTACGGCTATGATAAAAAGTCTGGACTAAAGTATGGGGGTTTCCCAAACATGAGAAAGAAACAGTAAAAACACAGGATACAATTTCCATGAAGAGGCGTTTATCATAAAAAAACAGGAAGATTTAACAAACAGCATTAACAATTTAACAGATATCTTACAGGCCTAAAATACTTTTTTCCTTGGATAAAATCAACGCTTTTTGTTTTAAGCGTTTTACATTTTTTGAATTGTTTTTTGAGTTTATTTAGAGATACGTCAACATACTGAGCAAGCTCGCCTACAGTGTTCGCCTACAGGAGTAACAAAACTTAAAGGGGGATTTCTGACGTTGAAATAAGTTGAAATGAGACGAAAGTCAAGAGTAAAAGGGTTGTGTTTTCGGCTTTGTTTCTAATTATTGACAATTAAAAATTAGCCAAAACATACGTGTGCGCGAGCAAACCTTACACGAGCGAAAGTAAGTCAGCTTAAGCAGCGGGATGCAGGGAGATCCTCAAATCGAACGATACATGGACAACAGCTTACCTCGTACAAATTTTGGAGGAGAAGATTATGACATTTGAAGACGTTAACCATCCTACGCTACGTTTTATAAGAGAAATCGTAGATTAAAACGCTATACTTGCCTACTCGTTAAAGTCTATAACGGCATATCGAAAACCGCCTAATGGAATTTTCGAGTAGAGAGATCCTTTGCCTCCATAAATAATTAATAAATAATAGCACATGTAAACAATGTTTACACAAATTTCACGCGCGCACCATAATTTTCCCGTCCGTGGGTGTCCACAGAGAAATCAAATACGCATAAAGTATCTTGAGATGATATTAAATGTGGTCGAACGCTGTTCTTGTTTGTTCTTGCATGAACCACACACATTTTCCATACGTATTACTGATCACTGCATATGGCACTATTCAATACACATGAAATAAAAAACGAAGAAACTAAAAGAAACTCTACGAAGAAAATTGTCTAATTTCATACTCGAAGAATTAATTGAGGCTTTATGGAGTAATATGAAATAATACAAATTAATGTACAGCCAAATGAAAAATTATATTTATCGCGTTGAATAGCTCTTTTAAGTTTTGGAATATTGAGAATGCTAAAGACAGATATTAAATGTCTAACTCTTCAACTATAAACGAGTAAACATCAGTATGTATGACTTAAATTACAATTACTCGTTATTTTCGAGTAGATACATTTAAATAGCAAATGTAGTTTTGAAAATAATAGCGTATTTCTTATATTACTACCTTTGTCTTTCAAGTTGAAGGAATCGGATCAAATGGAATGTTAACGTATTTATAGTAGTTTAGGCTGCGTTCCATTAGTCCATGTTAACAGTTCTGGTTGTCAATTTCATTAACTTGGAGCGACCCATGAGCGTTCAATTTGGAGAGGTTTAAACGGTCCCGGCAGATACACGTTATTATGTCTCTTGGTAATTGCAACTTCTCGAGCCAAGCCCTAGTCCATTTCTGGTAGTTTATCGTAGAGTAAATTTGATCTGCAGGTTTCCACATTTGCTGTTTATAAGTGGTTACAAGATCTTGGTGTGGTATCTGCCAATAAAGATGGTTGGATTTGCGGTTGGTGTATTTCCTTGCAATTTTGTCTACTTCGTTGCCAACCAATTCTCTGCGTGATGATACCCAGATAAATTTACATCTGTAAGATGTAACTGATTTCGTTGTACTCTTTTGTCTTTTCTACGACGACCAATGCAGCTGAAATTCGTACAAATGAAGAAGAGTCTATTGGGGTGGAGTTTGACGATATCCAAGGCTCTGCCGAACTAATTCGTATAACAGAAATGCTGAAATTTTTACTATTTCAAGCGAACCAATAAATAGCAAAAAAGATAAAAAACAAGAATTTTATTTATTGTTATCGAGAGAAATATATTAATTATCACCTTGATAAAAGAAAGTGGGATAGATTCGCCGCAGTGTGTTATCTGTGAAAATTTATTGGTTAATTGTCCATTTGCAATTAAGAAACTATAAGGACATTTGGAGACAAATCATAGCCAATATAAAGATAAACCTACGGATTTCTTTGAAGAAAATGAGATGAATTAAGAACAAATGGATCCAATGCGACAAAATTGATTTTCACGGACAAAAAGTTGTCGAAATGTTCTTATTTGGCAGCTTTCCATATAGCTAAATGGAAGAAAGCGTATATCATTGGAGAAATGTTATTAAAGTTTTGTATGAAAGACATTTGCAGCGAATTATTTGGCAAAAAATACGAAGCGAAAATAAATTGCGTTTCCGCGTCAAACTACGGTATAAGTCAACTAATAATCGATTTGTCTGACGATATTAAATTGTTTAATTGGCGGGGAAAATATAAAAATCCCAGTATTATGCAATTCAATTAGACGAATCGATAGACGTATCGAACGATCAAATAATATTGGTTGTTACGTCGGCCGACTCTCTACCTAAACCAGGCCACTCACCGCGGGCAAGATGGTATCCAGATGTCTACACATTCTTACTGCGTACCCCCGATAGTCTTAAGAACCGACCATAAATCGCAGGAATTTTAGCTAAGGTCCTTCAGACCGAGCAAACCTCTTTTCAGTAATGCGTTTTCCAAAGCCGAGAGGACACGAGAAAGTTAGTTTTTCTCACGTACGAGGCTTCCCACTAGCAATTTCCTATCGAGGGCGGCTAAGGCCCTTCCTAGTCCACCAACCTTCTTAATATCCAATCCCAAGCAACGTCTACTGCCCTCACTTTCCTAACCAAAATTGTCATCAACAAATCCGATGGTCCCGTGTGCTAGACACACCCATCACGAGCTTTCCTCCGTAGGAATACGAGACGTGTCTTCACTGTTCTTGCAACCATCGGGCAGTCGTCTTAACTATTCGTTCACCCTTAGTGTAGTACTCGTAACGTCCCAATCACCTCTTGTCCCTACTCTATACTTCTACGAATCAACTATCAAGTTCATTCCTATTAGTCATTGTATAGCGGCCTGACCGTGATAGTTGTAGTGATTGTAGATGTCGCTGCTGAGTTATGGAAGTTGAATGTAGATGCCGCTGCTGGGGTACTGCTGTATTATTACTGATTTTAGTAAAAATGAGACACGGGCGTCAGGATTCGAAGCCCGGTCCCGAACGTTCGTAACCAAAGGCGCTAACCACTGCGCTACCGTCGTCCTGTGTTAGTTAGTATCATGTGATGGTATTTGTTTGCCGTGAGCCGTTACAATTGTAACATATATATCTAACTAATCGACGTAAGATTTGTGTGTATAAGTTGTTGGAAAATATATATTTATAAAACTGTAGATTACAGTTTTATTCCACAATAACTACCCCTATTATCCCATAAGAAATAAGGGGATCGACCTGTTCGTGGTGTCGATTGATATAATCGTAACGGGAATTTACGACTCCCGTTGACGCGCCTCCTCGCGATCCTATTGATCTTTTATGTAAAGCTATGCTGTTTAAAATTGTTGAAGTGGTCAGCACTTCTGGAAAAACTCTACATCTGTACTGTTTAGTTTCCTCAGTCACTGAAGCCATTGAGAGTGCATAGACAATAGACAAGCGACGATGGCAGACCATATGTTTTAGAGAGACGACGTTGGCTTCGGGTTTTTTCAGTCTCAGGGTAACACTGCCAGCGTGCGGATCTAGACCAACTGTATTCATACTTGTATCCACTCATAGGCATTAAATATATTTGCTATCTTTACAATTTATCCACGTGTTCTTTAATCCACGTAACCACAACAAAAATTAAATACTTAGAGTCTTCAGCAACGCCAGAAGAAATTTTTAATATTATAAATTCGTATTTCCAAACAAGAAACATTGCTTGGAATGGTTGTATAGAGATTTGTAGTGATGTAGTATCACGCATAAACAAAGCAGTTCATCCAGATTTAATAACAAGTCACTGTTTTCATAATCGAATCTTCATCGGATACAAATTACTCTGCGTTAAACGCGTGCTCGTGCTTGACCAGAATTCATAGTCACGCTCGGCTTACCTCAATCGTAAGACTAGTAAGTTTAAGTTTCCTGCCATGTACAGTCTCCTCTGTTCAGCTTGTGTTTAAATAAAATTTGACGTGATTATTCTTTGTTTAGTTTAAACTCTTCTCTTGGCGTATCGTTGGTGACGCATCGAACATATGAGTATCACGACCTGTTTATAGTATTGTATCTACACCTACTTGCATGATATCTGTTCCTTTCACAAAAGAGGTAAGATTTCACTAGCTCGACGTGCGGCGTGATGCTTTCGATTAGGCGATATAGTTTTACATTTTAGGCACCACTGAACCCTCAAGGCTGAGAGTGTCACGTAAAATAACAAGTCATAACTCAGATTATAAAAAAATATAAGGTTGAGCCGAAACACAACTATTAACTTTCTTTTTTTATATTGCACTTTATTATGCACTTAATAATTACAATTTAGTATATACCGAGTTGGCACGTATAAATTAAACTTTATATAGATCTAAGAGACGCGGTAAGAAGATGTTGACTGTTCGAGAGTTAGAGAATCAGTAAAGTTTAGCGACGATGTTGTGGCGGAGAAAAGCTAGTGATGGGTGGGTCTAAGGGCATGAAAAGAGCTGATTTGTTAAGGATAAGTTTTCATTAGGAGAGTGAGGGAAATAGACTTCGATGTCAATTGGCTGATTTTCTAGGTTGGTGGGTGAGGAAGGGTGCTAACCGTCCTTGAGAGAAAATTGCTAACGGAAGATACCGAACGTGAGAAAAACTGAGTTTCCCGTATTTTCCCGTAGTAGACAAAAATACAAAGAACGCTTGTTTTTGGCCTGATGGACCTTAACTATGAAAATGGTTTTATGGTCCTTACGAATATTGAGGGTACGCGGCAAGGATGTGTAGACATCTGATTGTCATTTTGCTCTCGATGTGCGGCCTGGTCCCTGATATGTTTGGCGTTACAAGACTAATCTAGTGCTGTCTTTCCTCTGTTGAAGCGTTTTGCAAATATAATTTTACATTTGACGCAAAAGTCGTTACGTTGGTCATCTGGAACCCTGGTGCATTCAAATATTGATCTCCATACTGTTGCAAAAAATGATTTCTAAAGCCTCTAGATTGCATATTATCGTCACCAATTCTCAGGTGGCTGATACAGTTAGCAATGGCTATCATATTGACAGACTTGCTCCGTTTGCTTCGTCCTGTAGCGTAACAATAATGAAACTGGTCTTTCGTGTTTTACGGTATACTTCAATAGTATTTACTAGATTTTCTGGTAATTACTTCAAATGCGTATAACATAACACGTAGCACCTACTGAGAACTTCAAGTATTTGTATATTTGGAGCTCTCTCCGTTAAAACAAAGCAAACAGTTTGAATCATTGAGTAAATAGTGTCGGGAAATACTACTAAATGATGGTGATTTATTTACAATGAATGGATTGTACAGATGTTGACTAGACAGGAAAACGATGGTTGTTTAACATGAACTTATTAACTCTCTCTCTCACGCGGACCACACTCTCTCGACAACGCAATTAGTACCCTCTGACTTCTCTACTGACACTGCCTGTGAATCTTTCTGCCTTAGCATCCATTTTGTCCCTTTGTCTTAGCCCCACCACGCACGCGTTACGTAACCGCTTGCGGCCAGAGTCACCTAGGCCTTTTTTCTACGAAACTATTCGACTGAAGGACCGACGACATTATTGATGGGTCTGTCGGCACCTCGGCTCGCGACGATGTTTATGGTTTACCCGATATCTTTTAGGCCTTTTGTCCACGATGCCACAATAGTATTAATATTTATGTAAGATTTCCCATCATTTACTACTATAAGTAGAAGATTATACGTAAGAGATCTAATATTAACCCCCTAACCTATAACTACGGGCATAGCCCGTAGTAGATGATCGCGCCAAATATAAATATTAGCGACGGCGCCCTCCTACAGTTTACGTTTTCGGCCCAAAATTATCGAACGTAAATCATAAGTTAAGAGGTTAAGAGCAAACATTCTTTTATATACAATTGTATAATTTTGTATATAATACTTAGAAATATTTACTTATTCTTACGCAGAATTAGTTCCTTCTTTTTATCTAAAAAAAATTCTGAAAATTCCAATTTCCTGACTCATCGTTGAACTACTAGCGATGATAGAAATTGATCTCAAATGTTGATTATGCGCGTAAAGAATACGTACAATCTTTCCTATCCCATTCAAATCTTATGTATGTTTTAATATTTATCAACCGTATCTTAATTTTTACTAATACGTTAACTGTTATCAAGCAAGAATATTAACTTACAACTAATATTCTCACTGTAAGATTTAAATTGCTCCTAAAAAACGCGTACGGTTCTGCATACGACCGTATTAATGGATAGGCATTTTCATCTATTACACGCATCTAAGAAGCAATTTTTATGAATTGTTAACCTAAGCCGACACACCCCAAAAATCTGTTTCTACTACTTGAAGCTTAGATAAAATGTTACAAATAATCTTGCTACGTATAAAATAGAGATATGTCATGAAATATGAAAATGGAAAAATGGCGGAAATATTATTACGAAGTAAACGTTTATTTTTAATATACCCTGCAAAGGAGGATATAGTGGTACGGACAGTTTCTCGCAAATATCTCGAAAACTAAGCGAGACCACCGATTATATGTATAGAAACAAATTGTTGTGGATAAGAAACAATTCTGAACTCGTTCACAGAGCACAGAATCATCTAATTGCAGGTGTAGCTGTTAATGCCGAGAACAATGACGTTACAGTGTACTTACATATCTTCGAAACAAGTACCGATTTAATTTTTCGACGATGTGGTGTTATATTTGTTGAAGTGGTCACCGCTTTAAGAGAACTCTACATCTGGTCTTTTAGTTTTCTCAAGCACTGAAGCCATCGACAGTCATCAGCCACGACAAGCCATCCACTCGGTAATCGGGTAGACGAAACATTCTGCATACCACAGCTATCGAAACATTAACCAAACAGTAACGAAATAACCGCCTCTGATACACACCCGACGATAACACCTCCAAAGGGACTAAAACCTCGATATAAACACCCTTCTAAATTAGCACTCGACATCATTCTGTTGTAACACTTTGAACCGTCACTGTGTTGGATTTATACAATAAATTCCATTATCGTATACGAAGTTCACTTTCTTCACCTCATTCGTGAAACGTTCGAACTACGACGCGAGGAGATCACCGGCGATCTATCGGTTTCATGACTTCTTGTGTGTCCGACGTGACAACAGCGCATAGACAAAAGACTGGGACGAAGGCAGACTATAAACAATACACAGGCAACGTTGGCTTCAAAGCTTTTATTCATAGGGCAGCACTGCTAGCATGCGGATCTAGACCAGCTCAATTATATTCCTTCTTTGTATAGTATTTACACTTCAGTATTTAAAATATATATTTTCTACCTTACAATTTATCCACACGTTCCTTTGTTCACATACATCTAATAACCTCAACAATATTGTAAATTGTTCGAAATTGTATAGAATCCTTAATGCATGTATGCAATATTTTCAAAAAATGTGAAATTTCCATTAAATAACTAATATATCTTTCTTTTTATTTCTCTTGATATCGTTTAAAATTCTGGTAACATATCATTTTCATTGGTAATTAAACTGACTGAATAATACATATCGCATATATTTAGTGTAAATTGTCCTCAAGGATTGTATATATTTTTAAGCAAACGTAATTATGTATTGCAACACCTTTCAAAAACTGTTTAGTACAAGGTCATTGAATATATTACAAGTTATTTCGTAAGAGAGCAGAAGTTATGCAAACATGCGGCAAATACCGATGCGGCCTTACATTATTCCAATTCCTTTAACCTTCAAATATTTCTAAATATCATCAACGGAGTATTGAAATACAATTATAATACAAGTATATTGATTCAATAGGAAACTGAATTTCTAAAATAAACGTGCAACTTTCTCTACGATCGATTCTTATCAATATTTGAAAAATTAGTAACAATATTGAAATATCCTTTAGGAAAAATATAATTGGTTTCTACGTAACAAGCGTAACTTGTCAACGACTCTGTACACCGTTAAATTTGTTTAATTCTAGATATATAATTTTTTTAATACATTTAATATAAGTAGGTTTTTAAGACTTGGGTAGCCGTTGTCCTTTCTTTTTACGATGGTTGGATATTTAATTGGTTTTTTATTGTCGCAACAAAATAATAAAGATCGTAAATAATCTAGCGAAATAAAAGAAAAATGTTCACACATAGTAGCAGTTTATTATGTAAATTTAATAACAACCGCCTTTAGATATTTCTGTCCGTTGAACAGATACATGTGTGTACATGTATTTACATACGAATACGTTCTTACACGCACGCAGGATATTAATCTTGATGTTAGAAGAATTATGTTTAAAACAAATACAATTTTGCTTAGATTATAGAAACTATAACTATAACTACAAATATCATTATATTCGTTAGAAACAATTAATATCATTTTTAAGCGTCCTATATCGATTCCAATTAAAACAATTTATAAAGTAATTACTAAATTAACTGCCTTTTTATACCGTTAAGGTTATTTCTTTTTTACAATATAAAGTTCTTTATTTATGAACAAATTCTATATTTGCACAACAAGATTTGCGTGTATAGTTTGAAAAATGAACGTTAAAAACACGACAGTGTGTGGGTTTTGTTCTACGGAAATGAGTTCTCTTTTTCTTTTCCCATTATTTGGTATCTCACAAAGATTCTCTTCTTCGTCTATCTTTTTCGGTAATATTTATTCTTAACAAGCTATATAGCAAAGTTGCAAATACTCCAGATATCCTAAGAACGGTGATACAGATGTACCACTTAAAAGTGCCAACTGTGTCCGAACAAATAGTACTAAAAGTATAGTACTAAAATTAGCGTGGTACCAAATGTTCAACCGATAAAAAAGAATTTACCAAACGTCAAATAAGACAAATTTGTTCTTGTTGGCACGGTAGCAGACCTTTTTCGTTCTTTCTACCTGATTCGTAAGCCTCTTTCTCTCTATAGCAATAGTGAATAAAACTAAAATGTGGCGCCAGAGGAAAAAGTAAACGGCCTTGACCGGCAATACATTTGACTCCATACATATATTTTGATACGTCAAAACTCTCCTATTAGAGCCTTATTATCATATCCTTTCTCGTGCTGTTTGAGAAGGAAAGAGGAAGAGAGAGAATTTTCACTATTACTTACATATGCGGGTCTGTTTTGATTTTTTCCAAACGCTCTCCGCCGTACAGCGACGAAACATAGAAGAAGAAAAGTCTCAACAGATGCATAAACATTATTAAAAACTTGTGATGTTAATTAAAGAGATAAGATTTGGCGTTCGTACTTTCTTTATGTATTCGCGTACAAAACGACTACTAACGTCAGATTCCATTATCCTTGAAACCATTCAGCTTTTAACTGAAACATTTTTGGTATTGTTAGTAGCTTTAAAGATATTTACGTAATATCGATTTAGACGAAATAATTATTAATGGCTACTATATTAAAATAGAGGCTAGTTTCTAGACAAGAATAATAAAGAATAGAGAAAGAATAGGAACGATAAATATAATCGATTCTGACAAGCTTTATTTATCCGTATATCATAAAATCAATATATTTTATACAACAAATATCAAAAACATTTTGAATTTCTCATTTAATCGGCATCAACTCTTTAGATCTTACACTGAAAAAAATCTGCTTTTTAAAGAAGAACGTTTATTATTTTTATAGAAATAATTTATTATACAAAAGTACTAAAATATAATGCCACAAATAAAAATGTTAAGAAATACATTTATTTAAGAAAGCATACAGCTAATAGCAATAAATATGTAAATATAATGGGAGATGAGCAATAGAGCAAATCTTCAGTGAGAGTACACATCATGTCCACATATATCGGTTTCTATTTTTGGCTGAAATTGTTAATTACAGCGTATGAAACGTCATCCGTTCATTTATCACATCAATTCTTGTAGAAAATGTTTCACTTTTACTTCTAAGGATACAGTTGTAATCAGAGACACCAAAGTTGAGTTTGTATTTGTGAATTGACATAATTGCATCCTTCGGGAAACTCTGCATCGGGAGGAATTGACTCATAATTATTTAAGATTAAATATACGAACGAAAAAATCATAACTGAAAGCTTTAGGGTATCTTCTCTCTTCTATCATCTCTTCTATCCTAAGGAAAATTCGGATATAAGTATTATATGCAATGAAAAAGAAAAAAGATCAGCAATATTTTGAGCCAATATATGGCTGAACGAGACAAAATTTGATGGATGTCGTAGGATGAGATAATAAAATTGAAATATAAAATTTTAGCTTCGGGAAATCATCACACAGGTCTCTGTATACAACAGTACATATGCGTGCAATGCTCGCCAATTAATATAATAATATAAGTACGCACGATGCATGTATATGACTGAGAGATAAATATATGTAGGTACTATAGAACTTTGTTTATATGAACCTGTCAGGGGACAAGCTGGTTCATATAACGAAATCGTTCGTGTAATAGGAGTCCAGCTCTTTATATAGCTATTTATACAAGTCAGCTATTTCTCCCCACCATCTATGTTTGTTCGTTTACACAATAGGATCACGTTCATATAAAAGAAGTCCACGAAATATTTACTTTTAAATACATAATGTATGGGAATGTGTCACATAACGCGTGCTCCTGTTGTTTACAACTTATTGTTAGACGTTCGACGATAGCTCATATAATAAAAAAATATATGCGCGAAAAAGACAACCAGCTTTTTTTAAAGAAAAGTATCGGTATTGGTTTGGGTTTGATAGATCACGGCCGACCGAAAATAGTGTAACGTCAACGTAACTGGCAACATAGCATATAGCAGCGAAGATTAGCAACGCTGTATAAGGATCGCATATGTTCGGAACGCGTAAAACGATACTTACCAAATTTCTTCCCGATCGGCCGGTCGCTGATGCATTTCAGAACATAATCCGTGTTTTATAGGAAAGTAAACGCTAGGATGCAATTAGATACAAGAAAAAAGCTGATTTCGCAATGAAATCACTAGTTTGCGAATGATTGAAATGACCTTAAATTAACATCGAATCTTAAAATATGACAAAATAGGAATAATTGTACCACAACCTAATAATTTACTCCCTGATATGTCTTTACTTGTCTGAAACACGAAATATATCCAACGCATCTACTTTAAAAAATGTTAGTGGGTAGTACTGGATTTCTAGATTACGTTGCATTAAGCAAATTAATATAAATTCAATTAATTGTAGACGATCGCTTGTATGTATTTTGGGACAAAAATAGGATATTAATCATAGATGCACAAAGAAACCAACAACAATATATTCTGTGCAAAAATTGCAATAACAAATCCAAGATTAAATTTCAAACACCGGATTACTAAGGAGAAGAAGTAGACGTGAGAGAGATTAGCTGCAGTAACGAAGCAATTATGGAAGTTCACCAGCAAGAGGAAATAAAAAAAAAACAGTAAAAAAAAGCGGATCGTGAATTAATTAATTACATGGATCACCTATTACACACGAGAATCTTAATATAAAAGAAACCACGTCTTGCAAATGAAGAAAATCAGACAGAGTGTCAATAACAAGGTGTTCTGGTAGACAGAATGAAGGAATGGTAGAACGATGGAAAGAAATGTGTCTGTCGTAAATCTTTCATGCGAATTTTGCTAATCGCACCAACACGTTTTTACAAATTGTAACAGATGCTATAAATGCCTGAAATACCTATAAAACTTACATCATTAGGAAGATTGTGTATGCTAGAGATGGAACTCGTAGAGTTCCAAAATGTATTTCTAACCATTTTTCTTCAGTTCACAACTACCAGAGAATAGCGAGTAGGACAAATTCTGATTAGTCATCAGTTCTATCAACTTTGACGCCGAAAACACAGTCTCTTGATCTTGGGTTTGCTGTTGACACGTACATGGACTATCCGATCGACCGAAAGAATCCTATCCCTTTTACATAGTATATACCACTCATCGTTTCGCATTACAGAATTATTCTCACGGATCCGGACTAACACTGTATGAAAGTTAGGCTGAAACAAACCCTCTGTTTCACCAAGTTGCCTGCGCTAGTTAGTACCAAGCAAAGCAGGAACACCTATTCGAAATACTCTATCTGAGCCAACCATCTGAATAGACGCATCAAATATATCGTATACATTTACGGTATCTTACTGTAGAAAGTGGTAAATGTTTGAGTTTAAACCAAACAGGAAAAAATCCAATTCAGGGAACTAGTCACTTTTCTGGGCAAAGCGTGTGAAAAATTATTCCACAAATTTTTTACACGACATACATTGACATGTTTCGAGCCACAATGTATGTATGTACATCACGATAGAAGCTAATCGGTCAACTAGTGGTCAGCGGAGAATGTTTGGTACCGTATCAAAGCGTCGCATGTCTAACCTTGAAAAGAAACTTTCCAGTATCGTTTCAGATGTGCGATTGATTACATCCGAATGTAAATTAATGTCTATCGTTATATAAAATAAATTGTTTGCTTTACAAAGCAATATCCAAGCAATTTGTTAATCGATGAAAGCTTATTTGGCACAATGCTGAGTAAAACGTTATTTCAATTTTATTTTAGATCATACGTGTAATTTTGCAAGTGAAATGTTTTATGTATTGAAAAACATTTCTAAAATAGTATTTAAAGATAACATTTTATTTGTTTTAGTTTATTTTATTAGTTTATTTTATTATTTCTGAAAATATTAACGCAATGTGTGCATATCGTTCTAATTTTTTATTTAACACTGAAATTTGTAACACAGTTACTCCGATTTAACTATTCTTCTGTGGCTAACTCATGTAATCCGATAAATAGTTTTGTAAATGTTTATTTATATAAAAGCTAATGAAATAAATACAACAAGGTAACTTTTAGAAATAAGGTAATAGTATATACAATGAGAGCCAATCCAAAACAACTGATTACCATATGTTGCGTTTCAAGGAACTCATCGGATAGATGCTATTTTATATTTTCTGCCGTACAAGGTGATCTTTGGTTTCTTAAATGGCATGGTATATTTTTTATTACATTAGCCCATCGAACTGGACATTCTCTGCGAAAAAGTATTAACCTATTTATAGCGACAAACCATTAGTTTGACATGTCTTAACTATAATCTGTCAAATTTAATGTGCGAATGACAGAAAAAGACGTAAAGCACTATTCTTCGACTTAATCTTACATATTTTAAATTTAATAAATTAAGGTTAAAATATCTGTCAAAGTAATCATTTTTCGGCATAAATATATTATCACCTTTTTCTAGAGACTAATGGACCAACTGGACCGATCGGTGTTACAAAATATATACAGTGCCATTCAGAAAACTCCAGATCACCTTGATATCACAGAAAGTAAAATAGCATCAATTCGATGAGTCCCCTTGCAATCAACATAATTCATTTTAATTCATAAAATTCATTAAAGTCATTTAAAACGATAAAACCAGTAGATAACGAGTTACTTTAGACAGTAATTTTTATTAACACACACTCTGTACGTACACGCAACCGAATTATAATAATTACAATTAAAAATATTAACTTTGGTAGAAGAAACTTCTTAGTTTCGATACGTAGAAGTAAACATCCTCGTAGTAAACTATGCTCGTTGAGTTGCTATGTTCACGGTGCACAATGGCGAGCATATAAATAGGGATATTGGTCCGTCGATACATACAACATTGTTCTGAAGTTGCAGTTATTATGTCTGTTTCTCTCCTGGCATAAAGTTTTGATAATTGAATCGGTTTAATTGTTAAATTGTAAAAAATACTTAAAATAAGGAAATATTTGGGGAGCATATAAATAAATAAGTGTTCCAGTGTGCATTACTTGATTTTACTATAGTTCTCGTATAGTGATATAGAAAACAGCGCATGATTTCATTTAGAAAACTCAATAGATTTCTTTTCCTTTTTATGAAAACCTCGATTTACGTTGCCCAACGTTTAGTGCAGATTAGTTTTATTGACATTCTCTTTTCGACACATTATCAGAAATTATTTACTAAACTGAATTCTTCGATTGCATTGGACGCTTTAGATAAATTAATAACTACTATTAACCAGTTAACTGCGAAATTTAGCGTTAGAAATCTCTCGTGGGGTGAATAAATGAAAACACGCGATGACAAGTGCACACGTAACAACAAAATTAAAGCAAAATGATAATGGCTTGTTGCGTGAAAACTGCTTGACTTTTTTTACACTTTTTTAAGCCACGAGGTTATTTTTACTCAAACTAAAAAAAGGTATACGGTCATCTCTACTAGAGATGAAAGAGGTATTCAAGAATGGGAAGGCTGTTACATAACATTTCCAAGCATGACATCTGATATTTTTACGATACCCAATCAAAATTAAACATGTATATGTATGTAGTAATGTTTTCGGTATATACATGGCAATACAAATTTAATAGCATTCCAATACATGTTTTATAATCATATCTTATTATAATTGTATTCTTTTCATTTTGTTCGCTCATTCACACACACAAATATATGCACATTATTGTATAATGTTAATAAAAATAATTAAATTAGAAATTTAAATTATTGAGAATATGCTTTACTTAACATTTTTGTTGTTATTATGTGAAAATATTTATCCGTACCTATTGCATTTTTCGAAATATGTATTTGATTAAAACGAAACGCTCTATATAAATATAAATTTGTGTGCGCGAGTCAGTGAACAAAATGACAAGATTCAAAAAGACATAACACATGCATTTGGAAAGTAAATACAGTTTCAAATTACATAATTATGAAATGATTCAATTATATCCTATTCTACTTCGCTCATCAATCATTTCGTCAATAATTATGGAGAATGTATGCCTACATTGCTCTAAAATACATAAAAATGCAAACCCATACGATTTTAAAACGTACTATGCTATATATACGGTAGAGCTAATAATAGTCAAAAGTTACATTAATATATGTATGTATATGGTTATACAAGCAATCGATTAAGGCAACATGGAAATGTCAAACCAACGAATAAATTTTGCAGAGTTCTCTGCTTGTCTCATCTTTTTATATTTCTGTCTCTCTCTTTCTCTTCCGCTCGTTCTCTCTCGCTCGCTCTCCCTCTTTCGCTCTCTCTCTCTCTCTCTTCTTCTTTCTCCCTTTCGTTCGTCCTCATCAACCGTAGCTTCTTCTTCTTCGAATAATATAATATTCGGCGAAAGCGATGTCCAAAGTTTCGTATAAAAGGGCATTCGTGTTACACAGAAACCACATTCGAAATCTCAGTCTCTTCCATTGGATTCGCATCTGGTAACAACCAGCTATCTTTCAAAATGAAATTTCTCGTGAGTCTTCTTTTTCACATTTTTCTGACTGTATTAACTTTATTGTCTTTATTTTTATTCTATCAATTATTAAAACTTCTTGCATTTGTATAACTTTAGAAACACGCTATATTCTTCGTTGCATTTTCTATGAAAATGATTTTACAAACAAATAATATATATTATAGAATATGTAATATGTATATATGCAATAGAATGTATATTTTATATAAATTTATATTAAACACCATAGAAAAATACAAAAGTATATATGATAGTAACTTTTGCGAAATTGATATTTTCTCTCTACTAGAACTTTTGTCCATTGATCGAATGTTTACTTACTGTGCTTCTGGCTTTTAGCAAATGTCAAGCGTCTTTGTTCAAGCCTTTACGGTGTTCTTCTTGTTTAACCCTTTCATCATCCATCTAAAATCGTTTTACAATGTTTATTATCACAGAACGATTTGCTATAAACGCTTAAACATTGTTAACTTTTAAATATTAAATAATTTATGCATAATTTAATTTAAAAATACAGTAAATAGTTAATGTAAATATATAGATGATTTTTTTGTATTAAATTGGATGTAAATACCATCTAAATATCTATTAATATTTAAGTACATAATATAATATTGTATCTACAATTTCATGAGAATAATATTATATTTATAATTGACATATTAATAAAAGATATGAAACTTTTGTTTTAGGTATTGATCTCTGTTGCTATGTTGGCTATGGCTTCGGCTGATGTGTCCGAGCATCAACCAGTTATTGTCAAACAATCTCAAGATATTTCGCCTGACGGATCCTACTCTTATTCCTACGAAACAGATAATGGAATTTATCATTCTGAAAGTGGAACTCCAGTGGCGGCAGATGCAAGGAGCGCACCCGTTGTTGTTACCCAAGGAGAGTATCAATATACATCCCCCGATGGTACACCAATTAAGGTGACATATGTTGCCGATCATAACGGATTCCAACCACAGGGCGAACATATTCCAGCTATTTCTCCATTGATTCAAAAGGCTCTTGAATACATCAGAACGCATCCACCAAAATCCGACCAGCCTAATCTATAAATTTACGTTCTACTTTCTTTACCTACTTCCTCCTCGTCGCCAAATGAGATTACATTTTGTACATAACAAGTGCACAATAATAAACATTTATTGAAAGTTCTTATGACAAAGACATTATTCCCTATCGTTCTTTGCTTTAAATACATATACATATAACAAGAATTACGTGTATAACGTACATATAACTAGAACAGGTATACAATTTTAAATTAAAGTAGAGAAACACTTGATAGCACAAGTGCGAGTTGTTACACACTTCTGCATAATTAGGCCTCGAATGAAATTAGCCGTCATTGTGCTAGAACAATGCTTGCTAATGTAGAATGAATAATAAAAAAAAAAATATCTTGAATTTGAAATTGTTATAGATAAAATACGTTTCTAACAATTACGTTTCACGTTCATACGTTACCTACGTATTCTATATTTATAAAAGTTCATTTTTATCTATTCATACGTCATAGTTATAAAACGAAAAACAAATTTTACAAAACTCAACAGATCTAGTATAATTCCCTTCTTTATCTATTTCACTCTTAATCGTTTCATTACAAAGTAATTGTTACTATAATTGCACAACGTCGAACGCTTGCTATATTCTAAAGCTTAACATTCCGACTGTTACGCCACGAGGTTTATTATATGCCGTATTCCTAACCGTCGCTCGCGACACTACATTGTCGCAGACAGATCGTCCTACATGCCCACCGAAAAACATACAAAGTAGCGACGAGCGCATAGTTGTCACCAAGCAGAGAGCTCTAGAAACGTCGATTTCGGTCTGTTATTCCTTCCACACAAAGAATGTGGTATACATGATCATGGCGTGATCGGTGGCGTGACCCGAGCATAGTGGGGGTCGTCTCCCAAAGAAGACAAAAAGAATATCGAAGGGCAATCAGTCTCTTTTGAGAAGTCTAACGGCACATATCGAGAAGTTTGACAAATCCATCACGAGATATTGTAAAATCTGCTGCATTTCTGTAACACATTCACTGTATTCATCTCAAACTAATTCGTGACATTTTCATTATAATATTTATAGTTGTTAAATATATTAGTTTATATTAACCTGTTAATTCAGTGTTAAATTCATTGAACCACCTCTGTTATCTTAACCGAAACAGGGAAACGACTAATTCGCGGCGTCGATTATCCTCGCGATCGCGTCTCTCCGCGAACGGTCGTAACATTTTTTGGTCCTTCGAGCCGGATTCAGTGTTCGGTGAAAAGTGCACACCAGTGACACCCACCATACAGTGCCACGTGAATCCAACACAACTTGCAGAAGCGTTACCACTCCAGCGAAATCAGTAACGCCAGGGACTGTCAATTTTGAAGAGGCAAACCCCGGTGGTCGAAGAACGCAACCACGCAGCCTCCCGCCACAGATAGGCAATTCTCAAATCAGTCACGAAGTACAACAACAAAGTAAGCTTGTTCCTTGCATTGCCGATTCACTATCCATTGTAACAATGGCGACCGTTGACAAAATGACCTCCTTACATCGGAGACGAGACCATTATAGCCGCCAATTCACGCTCATATCGAAACGACTCGATGAGTACGAACAATCCGGTCGTCAGGATGAATCCTATTTGTTATTCCTCGAGAAAAATCTGGACAAATACGGGCATGAATTCAACGCCATCCAACTCGAACTGGCAGAATTTAACGAGGAGGAAGACGAACGCTGCACCGAGATATCGGAACAATATTATAATATCGGACAACGGATAAATCAACTCTTAAAAAGAGTACGACAAACACCGCCATCGACGATTGATTTGCCTACTTTTGATGGCACCATCGAGAATTGGAATTCCTTTTACGATTCCTTTTCGTCCTTAATAGATCGAAGTGACCGATTGACACAAGTACAAAAATTCCGTTATCTTCAATCATGCTTGACTGGAAAGGCCGCGCGATGTATCCAATCGTTAGACATAACCGCATTTAATTACTCAATCGCTATTGACGCGCTTAAAGACAAATTCGACTGCCATCGTCAAATCTGTATGCGCCACTGGGACCTGATTTGCGACTATCCGAATATAACCAAAGAGACCCCCGAAGCCATAGATGATTTTCTCGAAACGGTCAATGTAAATCTCCGAGCCTTAGAAAAATTAGGCGAACCGATTACATCAAATGTCGTTCTTATCAAGCTAATCACCTCGAAACTACCGTCAGCCACCATTCGTAAATGGCAACGCACCTTACCTGACAAAAAAATGCCGTCGTATATGCATTTGGTAGACTTCCTAAAAACACGGGCAAACAGCAATAGGAAAAGCTCAACATCAACCGCGATAAAAAGAGCGTCCAACCAACATAATCATCAGTGACAACTATGCGCTTGTCACGTAAAATAATAAAAAAAGGAAGAAGAAGAAAAAATCGATGACGGAAAATAAAAGATGAAAAGAAAAAAAAATAAAGAAATGAAAAGACAGAATTTATTTCTTCACACTTGGTTTACACTTGAGTTCCGAACTCTAGGAGCGACCTTTTTAGACTGACTCTTACAGTTTTACTTTTTAACTCATCTGTTTCTTTTCTTTGTCATCCCTCAATATCCCCACTATCCACGTGTTTGTTAGGCGTTCTCGAATATTCGGCGAAAGGACCGTTGGGATATCGAGGGTTCATTAGGCGCTTCGCTTCGCTGAAATACATTGTCGCCGAGTGCCGTCACATATTTATTTCTATCAGCCCAACGGTTCCGAAGCGCGGCCCGGCCTCTGATGCAGATCGAGGTGTAGTTGATGTTACACGCTCGTCGCTACTTTGTATGTTTTTCGGCGGGCATGTAAGACGATCTGTCTGCGACAATGTAGTGTCGCGAGCGACGGTTAGGAATATGGCCTATAATAAGCCTCGTGGCGTAACACCGACGATTGTCTCACATTGTCTGACTACTGTTCACTGTGCCGTGCGTGCATCAAAAGTAAAGGCGACAAGTAGACAATCCCAGTGAGACAGAATAGATAGAGTATAGTAAGATACTGTAATGTGTAATTACATATTACATATTTCTTTAGTGTAGTTCAAAATTGTTGGCAAACTCTCGCCAATGACGACGCGCAAAGGGTAACGCAGCACTTTTGCTGCGCGATATCCTTGCCCTCGCCGCAGTGGTGGCAGAGCCCGGTCACCTGCGTCATCCGAAAGGTGAACGGGTCCCCACCAGTTCTCCCAGCTCAAAAGTATCGTCTCCACCACCCGGTGGCCCGTGCCACCCGCTTCGCCAACTAGCTGGGACCGCCACTGCTCCCAGGCTTTCCGGCTGTTCTGGACCGCTCGTAGACCTGAATACCAGAGTCTGAAGCTCGAAAGGGAACAACGCCGCCAGGTCAGTCGCCGCTGCATAGGACACCGTCCGGTATCCCCTCGTATCTCTGCCGTGAGCACGCTTCTCAGCAAGAGGAGACTGCGACGGCTCGCCACCGGATCAGCAGTTCTCACCGGGTCATCGTACGATGGAACCGGACGACACTCTCGTTCCAAGCTCAAAGGGCGGCGCGAACGTTCATTGACCGTTGTTCATCGCCTCCACTCAGTCTAGACTCAGGGCCACGTTAGAGGAAGCCATCGTAGAGTTCCCTCTCCGAGACCCCTCTACAACTAGCAAGGGAACATCTTCAACCTGAAAATTCAGAAAATTATGAAACTTCAGAGATATGTATAGCGCAATTTCGTTTGCCGCCCAAATCCTTTCCAAGGGAGGAAAATTGATAGCTGCAAATTCAACTATTTAGTAGTAGATAGAAAAAGAGTTACTTCCTTTAACGGGGACTGTTGGTTGACAAAGGATTTATTAAGCGTTTATATAATTAGAACAAAAATTTATGAACGAAAATATAAATAATCTTTTTCAATTCATTTTTTCACGTGAAATCTTAACCGATGGTTTAAATAATTATGAAACGACATACTTCTTTTTAACACGAATACAGGCTTTGTCGTATTGGTGAATTATGCTCCTTGGAAATCGAAGAACTTTTGAATCTTGTGTATTATATAAATATTTCTTTTTATAGCTGTTCCTAATTATGTAAACAATTCATAAATCTTTTATCAAATTACAGTAGTCCTAATTAAGAGAAGTAACATTTGCCTGAAAACCTTTTTCTCTCTCTCTCTCTCTCTCTCATATTTTGCGCTTTATAACAAAATCGAAAAATAGCTAAATTTTCAGAGACCAATTTTACTCTCTCAGAGGAATTTGAGCAACGAACGAAATCGCGTTATTAATTCGTATTTATATCTGTTCGACACGTTCCCAAGATTGAATTTTACAAGTTGGAGATGTTCTCTTGCAAGTTTCTATCGACGTATGTACGAAAAGTAGCATATTCTTTTTGTTTTGCGAATACGAGCACATTTCAATTTATCACACAATTGAAGCCCATTTCGTCGTTTCCACCGATAACCAGCATTTGAGATTAACCACGATACCGAGTTTCATCCATCTTGCAAAGATTCGAATGAGAAGAGTATGGAGACGAAAATTTTAAAAAATTTCAACATTAAATTCAACTATTATTAAAAAGAAAATAGGAGATTTAGCAGCACTGGCGTTTAAAGATCTTATCTCGAAAGTATTTATTCAATTTTATAGTAATATTGTTAATTAAATAAATTAGTTTATGTTTATTTATATTTGATTGAATCCACTTCTTTCACTAAAGATTTACGTACTTTAATTAAAAGAAACTTTTAGCTTCTTATTCCTGCGGTAGATTGTTAGCCAACCTATTTAATGTGATATTTTTACAGCCAAAGACAAAACGTGTTACCTTTCGAAAACGTATTAGTCGTTCGGAGTTAGAGGTGTTCGGCACCATCAAACTTTGAGAAAACATTGCCATCTGATCTATCGAAGACAACGTTCACAGCAAAATGCTTCAAATGCGGTAAGGAAGGTGTTATTATTTAAAATTCCTGGAACGAACAAAGGCCCGGACAGTCGATACAACAATCGGAGAAGATGAAATACACCGCAAAATGGGGACAGAAGAACGGAAAAGATTCCTCACTGACACCGAAGCCTCGATCAACGTCATCAAGGGCTCAGTCGGTAGTAACGTATTAGTACACAGTACACTTTTCCTCTTTTAGTTCATGCCCCAATCGGTTGATCGTTATTGTTTCTGCTTACCAGTTTATAATCTTGTTACAATTAGCAACCAAAATTTATTCGAATGACGAGTAATAAAGAAAGAATAAACAATAAATATACAATTAACATTAAACACTTTGTATGATAATGATGAAAAAGTACACGTATTTGCTTGTTAATATTTGACGTATTGAGGAAATAGTGGGTTGGTATGATTACTAGTTCCTACAAGCTAAGTTGGTACGACTTCTAACGACGCTCTTTTGTCTTAGACGCCGGCGACGTGTTAATTATCTCTGTGTATCCGGTGTGTTCGCACGTTTTGTACTTGGAAGTGAAATACAGATTATGCAAAGCAAATTTGAGTGAATCAATAAATACCAACTCTAAAAACTTATTGGTTAACATGACGAAAACTAAAATCTAACGGTTTAATGATTTTTTCATTTGTAATTTTTAACACTTCCAAAACATTCTAATTTACAAAAAAGCAAATCTAATAAACGAACAATAAGTGACAGGTAGTAAATTTTAATCGTAAATGGTAAATACTTTATATAATTACGACTGACTCGTTGAAAAGCACCTTGCGAAGCTCGCTTTTTCAACGGCGTGGCAGTTTTCGCCTACTCTCGCAAACCAAAGAATCCGCTAACAGTGCTGTCGAGTGCCAAGTATTAATGTTATACCTAAATGTTGTACGAAAAATATATTAAAATTATTGCATCATTCTACTGACGTAACATCCGCAACCGTTTGAAAGGCAACATTCGCTTTCCTTCTCTAAAAACATAGAGTGCAATCAATTTTTCTTCCTTAGGCAACTTGCGATTAGCTTAATTATTGCAATTATTGATTTTATTATTCTCATAAGTGTCTATCTTGTACATAAGTAGATGCCAACTTTTCCGTATAGCCATATAATTAAATAGATTCTTGTAGCGTGGAACTAAAAGTTCTTGTCTATATCAGCGTGCAACCAAACAGGGCAGATCCCTAACTCGATAGGTTCTTGTATATGCTAGCGTGGATTACCTTCCATTATTATCCGCATTGTGCAGCACTAGTCATTTCCTCTCTAACTTAACTTTTCTTTGAGTGTAAAACATATTATTTGCACCAAAAGATGACGTTTCCAAAAATCTTCTGCTTTTATATTCTCAGTTATCACTCGTCACTCCACATACTTCATACCTTCATGAAGTAGCTCTTTAGCTCATTCTGCTAAGTAAAAATTACACTTTCTGTTACAAGTGCTATTCACATTAACTTACTGCTCATATACGCAACTTGCTCTTGGAATTGCACTTCTTTCTTGTCACACGTTATTTTTTTCTCTCATTTTACCATATATGTTTTGTTATAGTGCATTGCTCCTATCGTTACTTGCTTGTATACCGCTTTAATACAGATTATGTGTTGTGTACTACTGTAAACTTACAGATATAAAAAATAAAATAAAGAATAAAAAGAAATGAAATATAAAAAATAGAAATAAAAATAAAATAAAATAAAAATAAAAGCCGAAAGATATATTCTTTAGACTTTTAGAATACGAATAACCTGCTTAAACTTTAAATACATAATTATACTGAGTGTTTGGCTACAGGTGTAAAAACATTCAAGGGGTGGTTTTTGAAGCCAGAATAAGATGAAAATTAAGAATTAAAAAATTGTGTTTTCGACTTTGTGCCTCAGTTACTGGCAATTAAAGATTATCCGAGATACGCCTGTGCGCAAGCAAACCTCTTCACACGATCGAAAGTACGTCAATCTGAAGAGCGGGGTGCACATCGATCCTCATATCGAACGATACGTAGGCAGCAGCTTACCTCATACAGGTCGCAGAGAAGATTATGATTATTATGCCATAAAACGTATACCATCCTGCGGGACGTTTTGTAAGAAAAATCGTAGATTAAACGTTATACCTACTGAAAACCGCCTAATGGAATTTTCGAATAGAGAAGATTAATGTTTCCTCTGATCCTTACACACATGTGGAGAGCAGCCTGTTCGTTTTCTCAACAGGTATAGTCAACCATGCCTTTAAAAGCAACACCTCAGATATCAATTTTTATGTACCGCTTCAAGCTCCTAATGTACTATGTTAGTACTTTATATGATGATTAGCTAGGCTAAGTTAAATAACACATGGAAAAGATTCATATTTTCGTTAGTGTGCAAGTAATTTCTGTGATATTGGCGGCTAACTGACGTCAGTCAGTATACATATATAAAAAAGATTCCGAAAATACTTTGTTTTATATACTTTTAAATACTTTGCTTTTTACTCGTGATGTTGTAGAGGACTTTATGACAAATTCAAGCAGCATATTGCGTAATATCTTCGTTAATTGAATACCAGGTTTACAGTTTTTGAAATAACGTTGCACTCGTTGATTCATTTCAGAATTACTTACATTTCAGAAAGGGAGAATTACTACAGCGTGTCGAGTATAGTATTTACTTTCAGTCACTCTAATAACAACATATGTATTTCATTCAAGTTAGAGAGAGTCAAGTTATACAATTCGAACAGACATTAGAACAAAGCGTGTCGTAAACCTGCTATAGAGTTAATAAAAGTATTATGTAATATGCTTTTTGAAGTTGTTGCAAAGTCCCCTGCAGTCTCATGAAAATGGACAAGTATGGTCCTATTTACCGAAAGTGACGTTGGTTTCGCTATGAGAACAAAGTACTTTCGGAATTTCTTTCACCGTCATTCATAGTACACTCAGCACTATTAAAGTACGGTTCAAAACGTGTTTTGTTGCATGGCCGTAAATGGCAGAAGAATACTGAGTCGCGTTACGCGTGCCACCCTGTATACCTACATGTACAGTACATATATATGTATGTAATATTGTTAATCTCGGTGTACTTCAGGTGATCGATTCTGAAGGCTGAAAATCGATATTTACAATATTACAAATCGATTTTCAACGTCCTGAGCTACCGATCGTTATCCGTCAATCTTCAATATTTTAAATAATTATACTGTGATTCTGTGATCTTGTCTATCTCTGATATTGCTCTCTGTCCGTCCGTTTGGGAAACGAGTGTCTCTCAAAAATAGTTGTCCGTAAAACAAAAGAAAGTCGTTCTGTCCGTGAAATAAAGAAAGTCGTGCTGTCAGTAAACAGAGGGAGTCCCTATCACACTTGAATTCTAGGGAGTTTACACATATATTTTTCATTTTACAACCATACTCAGTGTTCCCACCAAGTGTTTAACCCCTTAACCTACGATTTATGTTCGAGAATTTTGGGCCAAAAACGTAAACTTTAAGAGGACGCCGCCGCTAATATTTATATTTCACTCGATCATCGTACTACGGGCTATGCCCATAATATTTACATTTGGCCCGATCATCTACTGCGGGCTATGCCCGTAGTTGTAGGTTAAGGAGTTAAATGTCGCTGTTTCGACTAACGTTAATGGTTCTTGGGTGAGATTAGAAGAAACTATACTGAAACATTTATATCAAAGAGACGTGTGTTTGCCGTACGAATAACTGGAGAAGCGACGTTTTATAATAATAGTAGATGTTCTAAGACGTTAGTGCGGTAAAGGATGGTGAGCGTTGATCCGACGGCGAATTATGTGCGGCGGTGTGCTCTTCTTAGCTAATGCATAGCATAACTGAGAGGTCATATCACGCCTCAGCATGAGATTTGTGGTTTCTCGGCCCACCCATCTTCACCCGATGAACAATACAGATAATCGATAAGTCTGAGGTTGGTAACGGCTTTACATTCCTCTGCTATGTTTCTTGCATGTATAATATTTCTCGGAACGAAAGAGTTTAGGAGGCAGAAAAATTATACAATATTTAAATGACACGATGTACATATATACAATAATACGGTAATCCATGCAATAATAACCTACTCAATATTTTTCTTTGCTTCTAAATGTAACGTGCCCAGTTTATATGAAAACGTTCAAATATCTCGAAAAATAAATATATAATATATTCTTCTCCATTACAAAGGTCATATTAAAATTTTCAAAGAAGAACCTGTATATCTTATTACATATTCCTACGGCTGATACTGAGACGTTTTCAGAAAAACTACAAACTTGTGTCTTTCGTACCACCCGCTATCGAGATATGAACTTTTAAATTCGACAGAGAAATACGCTTTTATTTAAAACTTTTCTCCGAGCCATTTTTGGAATAAATTGGCAAACAATACGCTACGACGTTGCTTAAGCATCTACCGCATACTACTGCTTTCGTAGGCGTCTCCATAGCAGCTAATAAGAAATTTAATCCGCACAAACGTTTCACGTGCGTCATCATTTTGTCCTACCGATTGTAACTTCCGTTTACATTTGTTCCCATAACTTTTGTGAAACACGTTCTAGGAAAGCTATTTTCGGTATGTTTACATATAATGGGATATACACGTAACATATATTTTCTTACGTATATATTCGGAAATACAGCAAAATATTAAGCGACCTATCATTTTGTTCCATAATGCACATCTGGTCAAAATAACCAAATTATAGTGAAAATTATTTGAGATGAATGCTGCGCTTCGAAGGGCAGCCACGAAATAGCCATTTTTCTGTCGTTAGTATTTTTCGAAATATCAAGGCTACGTTTAAATTTTTAAACCGAGAAACTTTTTCCATAAAAAAAGTTCTGGATAATACTGATACAAATATAGTACTTATTAGTATTAAAATAGTATTAAAATGTGCATTAAATTGCTTTTACAAAAAATGTTCGAATTCGTTTCGATATTATCTGCCATTTTCATCACGAAAATAAATTTAATTGATAATGAAAAATCCATTTTTATATTTTATATTACATTAGCTTACTTAATTTAAAGCGATGAGAATCGTTTCGTTGATGTCTTAAGGAAGAAAATATTGTAAATACTTTTCATTTATTTAGGCGCATAATTTTTTTTAATTAAGATTAAAATACCTCTTCCTATCCTGTAAAGTTCATTATTTGCCCTGGTTCAAGCCAGGATTCTACGCAAACAAATATATCGATTTTGTTTTTATAAGAATTCTATCTAATTCTTCTTTACGTTCATTGACACTTGCTGTATCCGAGCGAGTATGCTTAAGATGCTAGAGATTCTTCCAAAGGCGAGAAATATTCGCTTGTACCGTGACTTGGTGGTAGAGTTGTCAAGTTTTTTTTGCAATTCTTCGAACTTTTATTTTCTGCATGGACATAGACAAATCTGAGTGCTTCGATAACTGTGGGTATACGTATCTTTAGAAATCTTCAAACCATTAGTTTCAGCGAGAGATTGTATGACATTTTCGAAGCTTATTATTAAATAAATTTATTCTTCAAAATGGCATTTAACTGGCTGTAGTTGAACGTTCAGCGTTGGTTGCCGGTGAGGTATTAAATAGATAAAGAAACGTAGAAGTGGTAAAAGAAATGCGGGAAAATCCCTTTCGTGTATATTAGTGCGATTATTATTTATTAAGTTGCAATACTGTACATGCCAACAGATGCATTCGAATGAGTGTTGGGTTCCACATTTTTAGTGTTTGCTCAGGTGGCCTTCTTATATAATTATATAAAATTATATAAAAAACAAGTTAGCTTTTCCCTTCATAAACATTATATTATACGCAATATTTTATGTTTACATATACAACTAATGTTGATTCTGCTAACTTACTGACATTACCTCGCTGCATGTAAACTTGCCCTCTAAAACTGTGAATGTAACAAAGAACTGCATCATCCTATCCAGTTCTTATAGATTTCAAATTATATATTTATATCAAATTCCGCTAATTTTCTTTAAATTACGCTACCTGCCTTCACTGTTCCATGATAATACATTTAATTTTCGTTACTAAAGGCTTTACTTCCAGAGTATTCTAATTTACGCTTAGGAATCTATGCGTTTCATATTCTTACATATCGTTACATATTCTTTAAATGGATGGCATAAACTCGAGGCCTTTTGCTTCATTACGATAACGCCCTCTTTTCGGGCACACGTTCTGTTGTGCGATTCTTCAGTATGAAACTTGTTGCTTGTTTATTAGGTTTGCTGCTTTTTCAGACATTATGGATGAATGCTCCTGCTACCGGAAATATCCTTGTTGGAACCTTTTTTGTAAAAGGAGAAAGGACACTTAAACCAGATGTCCACTGTGACCTTAAAATCAACACGTGTTACCGTCACGGAAGCTCAAACTCGACTCTCGCTACTATATCTATGTATGACAAGTGATTTTATCTTAATTATCGTTAACAACGTTATTAAGCGTTAAACAACGTTGAAATGATATTCGATACGAAGCAAACTTAAAAAAGAGTTTCTGCCGATATGTCGACATATGTATTGGATATTTGCACGTAACATTCAGGGAGAATATGGATTAAGTGAGTATAAAGAACTTGTAGGTAAGAAACTTTGTAGTTATCAATTTTTGTTATATCTGTAATACATCAAAATGTATCTGGATTTTTAGATCGTTTTAATAAATAAGGCAGGCTAAATATACTGAATAAAGGAGTGAATATTAATTCAGAGAATTATATACATTCAGGGAGAATATTGATTCAATGGGTATAAAGAACATGTAGGTAAGAAACCTTGCAGTTATTAATTTTTGTTATATCTGTAATACATCAAATTGTATCTGGATTTTTAGGTCGTTTTAATAAATAAGGCAGGCTAAATATACTGAATAAAGGAGTGAATNATTAATTCAGAGGATTATATACATTCAGGGAGAATATTGATTCAATGGGTATAAAGAACTTGTAGGTAAGAAACTTTGTAGTTATCAATTTTTGTTATATCTGTAATACATCAAAATGTATCTGGATTTTTAGATCGTTTTAATAAATAAGGCAGGCTAAATATACTGAATAAAGGAGTGAATATTAATTCAGAGAATTATATACATTCAGAGAGAATATTGATTCAATGGGTATAAAGAACTTGTAGGTAAGAAACTTTGCAATTATTAATTTTTGTTATATCTATAATACATCAAAATGTATCTGAATTTTTAGATCGTTTTAATAAATAAGGCAGGCTAAATATACCGAATAAAGGAGTGAATATTAATTCAGAGAATTATATACATTCAGGGAGAATATTGATTCAATGAGTATAAATAACTTGTAGGTAAGAAACTTTGCAATTATTAATTTTTGTTATATTTGTAATACATCAAAATGCATCTGGATTTTTAGATTGTTTTAATAAATAAGTCAGACTAAATATACTGAATAAAGGAGTGAATATTAATTCAGACAATTATGTACATATAAAACGTAAATATGGTTTACAAACATTATTGCTATCCGCATATTCCAATGTGAAATTATTCTCCAATTTTAACTCTAAGTTTCACTACATACATTTTATCATACTTTTCTTTTTGCTAAAAGCTCGAGCAATATAAATTTTATGCATGAAAATATTTTCTAATATCCTATTACAATACTATTTTAATGAAATACGATTTATACTTCAAAGATCCTAATCCTAACGATATTTGGAATAATATACATTGATAAGGTGCCGTCTTTTTCTTAATTGCGCAAATGTTTGTGGAATGACAAACGATAAAAGCAATTGGACAAGTAAAGAACTTTACTTGCAAGAGCGTTGATCTTCGTTATAAGTAGAGTTATTGATAGCTGCTTCTACGCTCCTTCAAATGAAAAGCATTTTCTCGGCCAGAATATGCGAATGTGAATATTAAATATAACGACATCGTGAAGCGAATATAATCATAATTGAGTAGCGCGAGAAGCTGACGAGAGAATTTTAGGGAATATGATTAGGAAATCAGACAGTGCTAAGATTATTGTTTGCAAGGGAGAATCTGATGGAAATCGGGCAGCCTTTGGGATGGAGTCACCTGCGGATAAACCTGGCGCGGAGTCAAGTGGCCGCAAGAGGTTAAAACTGTATGAACGAAACCGATGCGGGAAGTCACTAGGTTCATCGCTAAGTAGAGAAAGACGGCGGTGAAATCGAGGAGCTACTAGGAGGTTGAAAAATAGCACGGACGAACTTGATGGAAATGTCGTGCGGCAGATTGATCAAAAGTTGAAACCTTGAACCGTTCGGTGAAGTTCTATTTTTAAGGGAGACCGGAAAGTTTAAGAAATAATGATTCTTCCAAATTTGACAAAAATGAAATTAACGAAGATAATATGAAAAGCATGTTACTCTCAAAACTAAACTGCAAACCCTGAGTGTATACATAACTTTTTGTCCTCGTTAGTTTTCCTTTTATCGTTAATGAAACAAAGTGACTACACAAAAATCACAACGTGACTTTCTCTTCTACGTTTATCCTGCTTTCAATTAAATTATACTAATTAAGTAGTACTAATTAAAAGAATATTCCAACTTTGATATTTTACCCTTAAATCGAAGGTATCTGATCCTCCAAAACATTTGTTAATGGCGGGTAAAATAACTGTCAAAACGAGATTCTTACAAGAGAGTTCAAGTTTCAATGTACATAGTTAGTTTAAAATAGGAAAGAAATTGTTCGAAAAAGTTTGGTAAATAATTTTAATTTATAGAAATTAACAGTTTCATTGGAATTAAGGGAGGAAAGAGAGCAGAGTATCCGAAGAAGGAATATATGATACGATAACGAGAATCAGATACGGTAACGTAATGAGGACAGAGTTAACAGATTTCGTATAAAAGCAGAGGAGAAGATCGGTATGGACAAGAGGAAGAAACGACAGAAGAACACAGAGAAGTTGAAAGAGAAAAACAATTAACCAGAAGGATGATCATGCTCTGGCAAGAGCATCAAGACAGGAATAATAAAGAATAGGGGAAATGGTAGAAAGGAGAAGGGAACTGGCTGAATAAGACTCGCGAATATTTTAAATCTCTTAAATATCGTAATTGTCTTGAAAGTATCGTATGGATGTACATGTACATTGATTTCATAGGCACAGCCACGCAGCCAAATTCCTTTCCAAAGTCGAAAAGTGAGAAAATAAAGTTATCTGACTCGTTTTATGAATATGCACGAGTACACACTGAACCCAATAGAAGTAATTAGTAATAGAGTGATTAATATTTTATCGTTTCTAATTATTTTCCATATTAACTTTTTAGATATTAATTCAGAAATTGTAAAGTTTCCAACAAAGGTAATCGAATGAGAAAGTTTCATTTAAAACTTAATTTAATTTAATTGACGTAAAGTGTAACTTACGTAAAATGAATTTCACTTTCAGTAACACATTGTATATTAGGTACTATGATTTAGAAATATTCGTGTTCTATGAACAGATACTTTGGAGCCCAATAAGATTATCTTCTTGAACGAAGAACCGTAAATTGCGTAAAACCCACTTGAAGGATTACATAGAAACTTACTGTTAGATCTATTGAAATATAAATGTTAGTGTAATAAAGTCACGATAAAACGTATAATTGCAGCTATTGCATCTCATTGCTTATAAGTCAGTGACAAAGTGTCCGTTCGCCATAGAATTCGATACATCTTGAAGGCGGATTAACTGTTAAGCAACCGCTAAGGTTTCAGAGTTCTGCGATTTAAAATATGTGTCAAATCTTTCTTACTTGTGTACTCCTTCATTGTTTAACAATTATGTTTTTCTGTGCTCGTATAATGTTTAAGACGACATTCTTATAAATTAACATTAACATTCTTATATATATGAAAGTGAATAACACGTGAGTTGAACAATTTGGTTTTAGATTTGATGTTTTCTGTTACCCGCATGTATTTGCGTAAAGTTCCAAAAATTTGATATACCAATATTATCGTTAATTTTGATATATCCAACCTTTTATTGACAAAAGAAGTATATTTATAAATCGTACAGTACACGTAATAATAAACAATCATATGTAACGATTTAATTGAACAGAATTTTACATTTAATCTTTACATTTTATTAATGTATATATTAATATCTAATATTTTTCATATTTAATTCCTGTTAATCCTGTATCTACATATATTTGCGTATATATTATATTTCATCTTGTAAAGTAGCATAATTGATCTATATATTGTATTATATTTAACTTGTTTACGTTTAAATTTCGTTAAAAATAATATCAAAACTATTTTCTTCGCTCAACCGATTCTATACGCTACTAATCAAGCTAATCAAACTAAAAGATAACGTTGTAAAAATGACAAAAGTATTTAAAATTGTACAAATAGCCGAAAATAGTTGAGAAGTTTTCGATAGAACGAAACTAGGACGAGAGCATCGCTTTACAATGAGAACAATTTGATCTTTAGAATCCTTTGTAAATGCTATGTGCAAAGCTATCTATTAGTTTCCAATGAATTAACATGGCAGTTACTGCGCTTCTTCGCTGTGTATGTATATAGATGGACGAATTGGAAATAAACGAGTGTCACTGTGGCGGACGGGGCGGGGAAGGAAAATCGTAAGTTGGATCAATTCTGGAAATCTCGATCTATCGAGATGCGAGGAACGATAAACGAGAATGCGTTGGTGTTCCACCTAGGGAGTGTCGCAAGGATCGCCGATGCTGTGCAGCGAATCGTTGCATCGTGCATCCTGCTCGTAACAGGCAACCAGTGAAAGGAATACGCCCTGTGATGATCCGTGGCAAATCCGGCGATCTGAATCCTGTACCGAGGTCGCCTCGGTCCGTGTCTTACGAGACATTGCAAACTGGCCGATTTAATAACGCCTATTTGACGGCCGTCTACCATCCTGTTAGAAGCTCTACTCCAACTCTTATGATATGCATCGTGAATAATCGTTATTAGATGAACACGCGAGAATTAAGATTACACGAGTTAGACAGTTTACATACCGCTGTAATTGACGGTCTTACAAGCAAAAAGCTTTTTAAATGTTAATAAGGGAACAACTGTCGAATGCCAAGTAGAAAAGAATGCTATTAAACTGTAGGAATTATATCTCTTATATACATATGCATACGAGATGCGCGTAAAGTTTACGAAATACATTCGTTCGTGTATTTCCTTACATTGCATTGTGTGTAATTATACATGCAAGTATAATAGATTCGTGCATCGATACCGATACCATAAGCATATACTTGTTATGCATATAATACATCTTATATACCGAAGAAAGATTACCAAATCGTTCGATAAGATGTCAAGTTTTAAAGCCAATGATTGATCTATCCTTTAACGCTTAACAGAGCCATCTTTAATATGTCGTCGTTACACACGTGTTTTCTTTTTCTTTTGAAAACTCCAGTTCTTTTTAGAATTCTCTTTCAGAACGATGTTTAAATGCTTGGTAAATATTATTGGAACAGGAGAGTAGAGTGGTAATTATTTGACTGAAACTTTTATTAAAAACTATATTAGAAACAACGGCAATTAAATAGAACTAAGCAAAAGAATATCTATATGCTCTTAATTACGAACAATATCTATTTATATTTTCAATCGATGTTATAACAAGGTTCTCTTATACTGTATTTTGTTGTAAAATATGTGTCCTAATATAGATCTAATTATTTTTATCTTTTCACCACAATTATCGTAACTCTGAGCTTATTCTTTTTTCGTGAATAGACTTATACATTACGCATTGCATATTTATGCTATTACATTCTAACTAAGTATTCTATATTGAAGCAATTCCTCAGTTAAGATTAAGACAAAGGTATTCAGTATCCAAATAGTACTTTGTATCGAATTACACGATAACTGATCAAGTACGAATATACTTTCATATATGCACAAAACGATGTTTATTTTTAAAAAGTTTTAATATTTACAAAAGGTTAGTCCTAACCCTAACCTAACCTCAATCGAACGATGGACAAATTAATGAGTATATGTTAAATGAATAAATATAGCAGACGAAACATTTCTTTACTGATCTAACAAGATTTTATATTTGTAACCACGATAAATTCAGTGTTATCAACGTATATTGTACAATCGACAAGAAATACAGTTTCTTGTATTTCTTCAACATTCTGTGGATGTATGCAGTTGTAAATGTTTTTACGAAACATAGGAAATTTGTCATTGCTGATGTTTCGAAACTCCATTGCATATTAGCAAAAATGTAACCCTGTGTTGTTATCTTTTTTGTACGTTGTTTAGAAACTTTTTTTTCTTATAAATTAGCAAAATTAAAATATGTAAATATATGTAAATATTTGTTAGGAACGCAATCGCTACCCTACTTATACATTATACGAATAGATGAAACATATTCTTTCCCCTTCAACTTGTTTGAATCAGTGGCGGGGCGGGAAGGAAGTAGAAGCATAGGACTGTGGCGACTATAAAACCTCATCGTAATCCGTCTGATGTCGTACTTCTAAGCACTACAGGATAGGACGAACTCTTATCACGTGTCTTTTCGAAGATCAAAGTGGACCGTGATTGAATATTACTTTTCAAAAATCGTGTCGTGCCAGGTGGCTTCGTGACTAATTGAGGATTTTCAATCTTTGCTATTGCGTAGTCATCATGAAGATTTTTGTGAGTGCAATTGATTACTCTAATCCCATTATCTTCAATTTGTTAGTCAGTACTAAAATACATAATCCTTAAGATACTTTAAAAATATCTTTATAACTGTAACAAGGGGAAATTTGGAAAATGTTACGCAACTTTTGTTCGTTATTAAAGTTATTAGATACGTTATATCGTATTTTAAATACACTCGGATGCATAACATACCGAATATAGCTACGTAATACTAATTAATGCGATTACTGTGACGAGGTACAGTTCTTAAAGAACTTGATCCTACCGAATAACTTTTACAACGAAACCAAATAACTAACGTCTTTAATACATGTTCTGTCTTAACATTTTCTAAACAATTACAAACATTTAACGATTCTGAAATTCCCATTATTAACGTCCACTAAAAAACAAATAATCTAGTGATATGTTTATCGGTCAAACATAAACGTAAACGAGTAATGTTGCTTGCTTTTTCTTAAAATTCATCTACATCCGTTTTTAACAATATTTTCCTATCTCTTCGCATATTCCCTGGCAATTACAACCACAGCATCGATCAAGTTATGAAAAATTGTTAGAATCGTTAAAGATCCCAAATGCTATACGCATCATTTTCTAAATATACTATAAATTACGTGTAATGTATGTTACATATTATAAAATACTGTTTTAATAGGAGTCATAAAGTATGTTTTGGTATATCTTGACTTATTTGAAACGCCTTTCTTCCAAATGTCTTGTAGTTTTGTTTCGGCGATCTCAATAATAATTTCAATCCAATACATGATGAATAAAACGTTGCATTACCAAAGATAACTTACATTTAATCAGAGATTGATCTATTGTACAACAATAAATTATATTTAATGTAACATACATACGTTCAAATATAAAATTAACTATTTAACTTCACGTACATTGCACAAGCTCAAGGGCACAACATTATTTTGCAAACTTAGAATCTTGATTATACAATTAAATTTAATCGCGTGACTGACTTAATTTCGTAAGTACGTTAAAATCGTGTAGATGTATATGAGAGACAGACGTTTATGCATATCGCATACATCGCATTTATTGAATTCCATTGAAACCGTGTTTTCTTCTATCTGAAAGAATATATATTTTAAATAACTGTAATAAGTTAATAAATAGAGAAATAAATCGGCAGTTTATGTGCACTTATTTTCTATTAAATAATAAAATTTCCTTAATAATGTAATATAATTAGCGTTAGGCGAACAGATCGATAAAGAAGATAAAATATGCAGCGCATCAGATGCATATAATTATTCATAACTTACATAGCTGTCTGCCCACGTGCGATTCATTCTATTAGTTCTTCTTTGTTATTAATATACGATCTATGCAGTTGGGCAAGTACGCTATTCTGTGTGAAAAGCAAAGTCAATTAAAAACGTAGATATATCTACAAATTAATTATTATGTTATTACAAAATGAGAAATACTCTTCCCACCTTTTCCAAAGATATTTTCATATTAACATTTCACACGGCTCTGAAAAATATTATTACTATTTATAACTAGGAAAACTGTAATTAATTTGCCACTTATCCCAAAAATATATATACAACTGAATTATACGACAAACGAAATATTAATTTATAAACCTGTCAATAAAAAATAATCAATTCCACGCTGCATTGAAAATAAGTTCACGTCGAGCTAATATGACAGACGATACTTTTTAAACATACACATATGTATGTGCATAATAGATTATCTATTTTCTTTTTCGTGTACTTTTAAGGACGCACGAATCGTCTTGTGCCTCGCTAAAGTTTGTTAATCGAGGTATAATAAGGAAAATAAAATTGACATTTTTTTTTCTTCTCCTCTGAAACATTTAAAACATAACCTTTTCTTAAATTACAGTTGCCTCCTCCGAATCTCATTTCTATACACATTTTTGTGCGCATGATCAACCGTTTCATTCTCCTTAAAGAAAAATATAACCTTTAGGTATAATAAACCGTTTATTATTTCATAAAAACTAACATATCCAATACCTGGTGTAAATAATATGGGAACAAGTGGTCCAATTTAAAACAAACAGCTTTAAAAGGCACTTGAGTTCATTTACGTTCTCTCTTAGGTTTTTTTGGGATTCACAACGATGGTCTGTGCACAATTCAACAGATATCCGTACAACCCTGACTACTACGGTCGACGTTTCGCTATATTGCGACAGTCGCAAGATTCTTCTCCCGATGGATCGTATTCCTACAGGTGAGATCGTCCTTCCACATCGTCCTGAACGTCGACAGAACGATAAGCGTCGTCGAGGTACGTTTCCTCAAAAGCAATCTCGACACGCTCGAAGAGACTCGCTTATAATCTCAATCCTAAAAACATTTTGTCATCTGTTCACGTCATTCTTTGTTTGAAGTCTATTATAGGCTCTGCATTCCTGTTACCTTATTTTGTTACCAGTGATTTATGATTTATCATAATGTTATAAATATATCAACTACTTTATATTTCATAACTTTCACTAGAAACGTAAAGTCTATGTGGAAGAAACAGTACGTACATCGTTCGAAAATAGAATTCGATAGTGTAAGTTGTCTGAATGGATTTTAATGATATGTCATAAAATGTATACGTAATTCTGTACATAGGAAAAATATATCAAAAATGTACAAAATTATGTACATATCATTAAGAATAATAGAGAGAGAGAGAGAGAGAGAGAGAGAGAGAGAGAGAGAGAGAGAGAGAGATGCAAAAAGTATAATTTTATACTTAGTGAATTTTTACCTCATGCAAGCATCTTTCTTCTTATGATTAATTAAACATACGCGATATTCATATTCCTTTGATTCTATGATAACATTACAGTAATATCTTGCTACGCATATAAAAATCGGTAACTACTATTATGAAGTTATAAAACTTGTACGTTTGAAGATATTGTAGAAACGTCTGCCTACGTATCCTATCTATTATATTCGTTCTATCTCCCACGCTAGAGTTTGATTTTCACGAAGTAATTATGTAAATGCGCGCATCTCGGGTATGTCCCTAACAATTTTTGTTACATTCTGCATTACAACACTATGTTCAGGTTAGACAGATAGCAAGAAATTTCACGATGTATTTTCCAACCAATTCAGGAATAGAATATCTTGTTAATGATTTAGTCTTGTCGCTTTTTCGTTGCAAATATGTGCATATTTAAATTTGCAAAATATAGCATAAACGATAACTTGGATTCGAAAGACTGCAACAAATTTTACACAGTTAACCGGTATTTGGCGGTTTCTGTAGTAACTTAACTTTCTATTGCACTTGGATTTTCCCAACCATAATTAAATACGTTAAGGTCATGAACAAATCTAAGGTCAAGTTAACATCTGTTCTTGTAAAACATTCCAATAATTTTGATTCCTTAAATAGGTTAGGAACTTCTATATATCTATCATAAATATCATACAATGTCCTTGTAAATCTACATATAAATATAATTATTATAATTAGTCTAACTTAATTTGTGATAAAACGTTCATGACTTTAGATATCCTTAATGTAGCTGTTTAAAATTATTGGAATTAACGTTGAAACATTATCTTCTTTGTTACTTGAATATAAAACTTTTGAATGTAAAAATATCGATCTTTGTATTTAATTGCTTCAATATTATTTTTAATGTTATACATATATACATACTTGTATATACAAGTTGTATATTCTATTATATTCTCACTCTTGAAATATTCTTATTATTAAAATACTAAATTAGTTCCTTTGATTATCATAATAGTTAAAAATATCAATTTGTAATCTAAATTCTATCAAATTCTATGTGTTCTCTCTTCGCTTATAGAAGCCTCATATATTGCATGTATTGATTCATAGATTTTTACTTAAAAATATTAGAATTGCAAATATTTGAAAGTAGATGTTTATTAATATTTTGCCTTATTAATACGTTATTTATCTTTGTTGTGCTAGTAATTTAAAGAAAATAATTATTTCAATTGATAAATGTAACACACGAGGATAGTACATGAATTCCGAAAAATATATATAATATAATTTTCCAATATCAATTAGGTTGTTCCATAGCATGTTCTGTTAAATGCAACGCACGAACAAATACAAATTTAAAATGAAGAGTACGGAAGCGTAAACAGAGAAGTGAAAAAGAAGGAAAGGAAGGACTTACAGGATATTCAGCTGTGAAAAGATATATAATTAGCTTTGATGTTAATCATTCGTGTTAGTCGGCTGCGCAGTTAGCAATAATACATTACACAATAGAATAATTACGATCGACCTACCTACTTACCTACCTACCTACCTACTTGCTAGCCGCTGTCTACTTACTGTACGTACAATGTACAATCCGAAGATCGCGCCTAGAACTTGGCCTCTTCTGTGTCATATAATGTTTAACAAATCGGGCCAACTACTAACTTCGTCTTGCATTTTGGAGGTGGTACTTTTACAAAACGACAACCTTTCAAAAAATAACCAGTATTGATCTCTTTATAACGAATCACTTTTACATTTTACATTTTTCGCTTATTTTCACACGTATAACCTCCTATTAATTATCCACTCGTACCTAATTGGCATTTGGTCAAGTTGAAGTATACTTCACAAATCTTCAAACTCGATTTTCTCAAAAACGAAGCGTTGTACGAAAAAGTTTTGTTTCTTACTTTCTATTTATCTTTAACATAAATTTATTTCCGTTTCCTTTCTTTTCTTTCGGAAGTATACTAATATAATCTACAATATAGTTATAACGAAATACATTTGTTGTACCGAAATAAGATTGTTCTTATTTCTATATTCAGAGGTAGGATCACAATAGTTATTAATATATCGTATGGATAAATCTATCACACCGTTCTGAACCGAAAAACCTTTGATGCACACACTTGCATGGACTAGGGGAAAAAAGAAACAAAAGAACATCTTAAAATTATCGATTGAGTCTATCGACTGTATCTAGAACAATCTTCTAGTTACTGTTTTTTGTAACTAGCGCATCTGCATATAGATGGCAAGCACGAATTCACGTTGTCATTTTCAACAAAGATTATAAAGCAACATAAAATTTTATTTATAATATACACGATAAATTAATTCACAAAACTAGAGAATGAATATTTGTAGTATTATAATAATATTATAATGTTATACGAAAAAATTGCATCATATTTTTCTATATAGCACGATAAAGCACGGTATGGAAAGGTTTCTAAATTATCTATGTACATTGTTATAGTTACGATACAGAAAATGGTATATCCGTAGCAGAACAAGGCGTTCCAAAGTTTGTTGGACCAAATCAAATTGAATCTGTACGAGGACAATTTAGTTATACTGCACCAGATGGTACACCGATTTTGGTTACTTACACTGCTGACGAGAATGGTTTCCAACCTAACGGTGCTCATTTGCCAACGCCACCACCGATTCCAGTAGCGATACAACGTGCTTTGGCTCATAACGCGGCTCATCCTGAAGAAGAAGAACCCTACAGAAGATACTGATCGAGATGAGACATGTACTAGCTACCGGAAGCTCGTGTGTAATAAATTGGAACAATACAACATAGACGAAAGAAGACTTTTACAATCGTAAGCGATAATCCTTGATAAATTTCTGACACGCGACATCTGAATGCGTGTGCATTCCCGTAAATTCAGTTTATTCAATCTTTACAATAGCATTCTCAATATTAGTTTTCTATTGTGCTTTAAACATAAGAAAACTGATTGAGATTTGTCGTTATAATTTCAAATTCATTACAAGTGATTAAGTTTCGATACAATGATCTTAAAATACTTCTAATTAAAATTGTGCATTTCAAAATATCGATAGTTAAAATAAGATTCTTGTGAAAACATTGTTAGCAGGTTGTTTACTGAATTTATGCAATTTCCTAAGATCTCGTGTCATAAACGACATTTCGAGTTGTGCATCAAAGTATTAAATACACTTTCTATGTTGTGTTGTCTAATATCGTTCTAATCTACTGATCATATTGACCTTGTTCTAAATGCCTGCCACGAACATCATGTACTAGAATGTCGCTTTATAAATCCTAATATGAAAAGACTACTGCTAATTTTAGTAGACTTGTATTTTCTACGTCCTTCAATCTCGTTTATTATACGTTATTTCTTTGCACGTAATGCAAGTAACTTTTATAAGTGTACTATTTTTATGTATACCGACAAAGGTGCAAAGAAAATGATGAAATAAAAGAATTATGGAAAAGGAAGAAGGGGAGGAATACGTTTTATTTTACATTTTATTATAATGTATATTATGTATGTATAAATAAACATTGATATCGCGATCATTCGTGTGTTGTATACTTCACTGATTTTACTAAAAAAAAAAACAACGAAAAGCTTAAAATGAAAAATAAATAAATGTGCGCTCATGATTATTTATAAGAAGAACGAAAGCAAGTTAACGCATACTACTAGTTAACTACTAGTTATATGATATACGATTAGCAGACTTTCAGTCTGCACGATGCTTTGCCTCTCAACTGATTATCTCGCAAGTGTTTTATACTTTCCATAATTTGAGCTATATCGAAATAAGTTATACAAACATAGTATTAGCTACACTAACTCGTAAGCATCCTCCGTATGCTAAAAATCATCGTTGCCCACGCTACGAATACGCACTTTAGGCTTTAAGCTACTAGTACCTTGGAGCGAACAAAGAGATATCTATGTAGCTTAGAGTACTAGAGCCTCTAGGGTATTTAGTGTACGCGAGTACCACGATGATGCATTTCACTGTATAACCTAAAATAGTCGCTAATGATCTCGTAGTTGATGCGACACACACTACCTTACAAAAATGTACGGACACCCAAAAATAATAGTATTTTTGGCGGAATATAAATTAGTTTCAAAGTTAGAAATAGGATGACTCTAGATCCCTTTATTAGTGCTACCGTTGAGTATCACGGCACGATAAACGAATAACCCAAAAGGAAGGGATTATTTGGGATTATATTGGTGCCACGATTTTGGAACGGAATTTTCTGCCAAATGATACCTTATGACGAGGCACCAATTACGATAAAATTTCAACTTGAGCCGATAATTAGCTTCTAGGATACCAAAGATCAAAGAAATCAAAATTCATTAAAGCGGTAGCCTTCACGAGCTTCAATATGCGGACTTTAGGCCAGTTCAATACTTCAAAAAGCCATTTCCCAGGGTTTTGGCAACTACTAACGAGGAATTGAAAGATTTTCAAAATTCATAATGACCCTTTCCACATGCTGAACGATACGATCTTGTGATCAAAAAGTCCGTGCAATTTTGTAATTTTCCGGTCTAGAAAGTGCCGATTTAAAAGGCGATTATTTTATGTTGTTGATTCACTTGTTTCTGACCTACTTCGGTTTGCTTATTCCGATTGATCGTCGATTTCGTGAATGCTTGAAACGAAATCTGCTCTTTCTTTTCGGTAAAGCTCGGTTACGATCTCTCAATTACCGCCAGATCAATATAAGTGGATATGATAGAGCTATTATTCGTCAGATATGCGGAAGAAAATCTGTGAAAGGACAACGATCTCAAAGCATCAAAGACAAGAAACGAAAAACGTTGTGCGAACAAAGAAGCATACAACGAAGTGAATTGCAAAAATGTTTCATGGACTGGTAAAATCGTTGACAAAAATATATTATCGTTAATGGGGACCACTTTGAATATAAATATTATAATACTATTGAGATTTGTATAATTTTCTGTGCTAGACTGGGTTGAATGCGCAGTGGAAATACTTGCATGCAAGTATCGGTGTGTCAACGCCTGTTGGCCGTGCTGGATACACTCGTTCCCGTGAGATCACGAAAGTTAAGCAGCTCTGGGCGCGGGGCGGTCAAAGATGGGTGACCGCTCCGTGTGGATGTTGACGAAGAGGACGCGCTGGGGCTGCGGCGTCCCCACGAACATAGGAGGACACTGGGGCGTTGGTGGCTCTGGCAGACTAGGAGGTCTCAAACGTTTTGGGATGCCTTCCTTTCAACCAAGAAGGAAGAACGACGACGAGGCTGCACCCTGGTAGTAATTCGAAAGAGATCCCGGGGCATCTCATAACGTCGAGAGGTCAACCGTGGGGTTTTAGTCGGTAAGAGTCCGACATTACTCAGTTGTTGTGGTGAGGCAACACTGAGTGTCCATGAAGATTTCCCCACGTATAAAAAAAAAAAAAAAAAAGAAAAAAAGTATCGGTGTGTGAAAGTGTTTGTGTGCGCGGCGTCTCGAAAACAGATGAAGGAAAACAGTTCAGTCGGTTAAGAGTTGGTTAAGATGTCGGATAGAGAGGAAAGTGCTGAGACGCTTGTAAATGTGTATCGATGAATATATTAGGAATCGTTCATTAAATAAATGTTATAACTATTTCAATATTAATTAAGAGTGTAAATTCTGTGTTCCTGTAACATTATTTCGGCTTCAAAGATCCACAATTCTCAATAAATACATACAAATATTGAGGAATACATACGTATTTATGATCCTAAAAGGCACAAAAATTGCACGAACCTTTTGTTCATTCTTCAGTATTAAAAAGAATACCTGCTATATAAGCTTTATTCCATCAACAGCATTCCCAATACATTGATTGTTGCGAAAAACTTACGTCGAACTTAGAACACCAGCATCATACTATGTAAGATCAGGGATTTCGTTTGAAAATTCTTTGTTAGTGGGAAGCAACGCACATTTTCATATTTATCGATAAAATTAAAGCCGGAGGAGAATCAATCGCATAATAATAGTGCTCGAAACTGCCGACTGTTGCAGCCACATTATAACGGTTGCATGGTTCACCGGATACGGCCAATATCGTGGGATGCGTATATTCAGTTGTAATGTATCTAATGTATCCATCGACATTTCGAAAAATCAAAATCAAGAAAGATTAACGTCAGTACAGTAGATGATCTTGGTTCTAATGTAGAGAAAAATGGGGGAATATCGATCGCTTAAGAAAAGTTAGCTGAAAACAAGCTTGAATTGTCAAATTCGCTAAAAATACTGTTAGAATTTAATCTTAAAATTAAGATAAATAATCTGTGGAAGACACAATGCTTATGTTGAAATAATATTCGGTGATATTTATTAAACAGAACTACAGAACCAAATGTATTTAACGTATAAGTGAGTGATTAACAAAGTATGCAGGTAAGGAATTTACGAATTGTTGACAGTTGGCTAGTTACTCTCAGACTGACTGTAAGTAATGACCCTTGATCCCTTAAAGATTTTGAACCCTCCTCTCTATAAGTAATGAGTATGACCTGTGTAAGTGACCTGTTCAAATGCCTGTGTAGGTGTCTGTATAGGAGTGTTTGTGTCTATGATTGTAATTGTTAGTCAATAATTTTTTCGTGCAGGTATTTATTGATTAACTCGGATTTGCTCTGTATATTCTGTATTTCTCTCTCCTGTACAAAACGTGCTAACGCACCGGATACACACAGATAATTAAAACGTGGACGGCGTCTAAGACAAAAGAGCGTCGTTAGAAGTCGTACCAACTTAGGTTGTAGGAACTAGTGATCATACCAACCCACTATTTCCTCAATAGTAATATCGTTGCATTTCAACAAATACTGTTCGAAATAGGTAAATTAGTTTATTCTTTGTATCCTGATGAAATATGGAATGCAGAAGAAATATCGAAAAGAACGAAAAGTAAGCTTTGACCGGAATTACTCTACCTATGGGATAATACTAATCAGTTTTTCTTTCATACTCTAAAAATGGAAGAAACAAAATTACTTGTAGAATTGTTAATAAAACGATTATTTTGTTTATTGCATTCATAGCATATTATATTTATTGCACATAAATAAACAAAATTGCAAGAGTGAACCGTTTATAAATGTAATATTACTTGAATCCGTATTATAGGGTGAAAGAAGGGTAAGCGATGAGCTCACCTCAAAATTGGCTCTTATTTTACCTTATTTCGATATGGTCGCGGTCTTGCATAGATTTCTACAACTAAAACCTTTGTCGGCCAAATGTTTGTAAGACCGAATTTTCAAAATCATTCATTTCCATAGAAAATGACCGTCATTTTCGATTTTAGCGACCCAAAATATTCGCGAAAAGACACATTCAGATAACAAATTTTGTAGTTCAAATATTATACTTTACCCGGTATTCTTTTTAATATATCGTGCACCATATCGAATCGGCCATTGTGAATTTTGGAAATTTAAGTTTAAATTCGTTGTTGGCAGTTGGCAAAACTCTATCCAATTGACACAAAGTCCGTATATCGAAGCTGCCGTATAAAGGCTGCCACATTAATGAATTTTGACTTGTCTGATCTCTCGTATCTCAAAAATTAATTATCGATGTAACTTGAAATTTTGTTGCGATTGGTGTCTCGTTATCATTTGGCACCATATTCTGCTCACGAGACGATTTCTGCGGTTATCTTTTCTTTTTAAAAGTTAATACGCTATAAAGATATCGGTGCAGTTTTTCATTTAAATAATTCATATATATTACTTATATTCGGCTCGTATGGTTTTCAAGCTACAGATAAGACAGAAAAGGATCAGCGTTCGCGCTCACCGCGTGGGTGTCGTAGAACCCCAACCAACGACGTCGATTAAACCGCCTGAAGCGAATGCTTGTGGACCCGGCGGCGAAACGTTGATCCCTTTATTCGGCCCCCTGAAGGACGATGTCATGATCGAGCAATGAACTTGCCAAGCGGTATGGTCGGGACGATTTGTCGGTGATGCGGTAGGTCGCCACGCGACTGCGGAAGACGGTGCCATTTAGCCGTCTATTCAAGGAGGCAGCGTCGTATGAAGCACAGCCTGTTCAGAACTTTGGAGACTGTTGTTTCCAGAAGCTATGCGAATTGTGCAAGTTGGACATCGACATAAGTATCAGGTGGATATAGCGATCGGCGGCATATCGGACGACGCTGCTGCCCACACCGTGCGCTCGGCGCAGCATGACGATGACCCGAACGCGTTATATATATGACATATATATGATAGAAATGATTGGCAGTTGATACTTAAGCCGTATAAGCAAAGAGTAGATGGAATTGATGTTGTGTGACCAAGAGATGACTGGAACGGTGTGAATATTAGCAGGGTTGACTGCACTAAGGGTGAAGGAATAGTTAAGATGACTGCGCGATGGTCGCAAGAACAGTGAACACCCGTCTCGTATTATTACGGAGGAAAGCTCCGACAAAATGGAATTTAAGCTCGCTTTCGCTGGTATAGTAAATTATTTACAACCGTGCTCTTTATTTATCTGAAAAGGTATTTGAATTAGAGAAAATCAGGTGCTTTTTTAAGAATTTTATACTACAAATTTTACACTTGAATAAAAAATACTGACTTTATATTTGTATGTTAGTATACCATACTGTCCTTGTCATTATACGATTCTAAAGTCAAAAGGCAATACTCTATATATAAGGTCCATATAATATACTATAATATACATAGTATAGTAGCGTACTTTTGCTCCGGTGATATTTCTTTTAATAAACGAAAATAAAGTATGATATCATTTTTCAAATTTACACCTTTGTGCTTAGCATCCTGTAATCAATTTTTTAGCAGCTACGTTAATTACTGCCCCAAAAATCTTTTCATCTTTTTCATTTCCATAATCGATAACAACACGGACCTTTTAATTTCTATTAAAAGTATCTAAGATGCCAGTATTACGAGCTGCTTTCACTCTCTGATTGCAGACGATTATTCATAACAAGGTACGTGTCGAATATATTGCTTGACTATGAATTTGCAAAGTTTTGTGAAAATCCGAGTATCATATTTAAGCGATGTTACTTGTTAGTTCTCGCACTACTAGCACATCAAAGCTGAGTGCCAATTATGTAATTCTAACCTATACTTATTTACTTGATATATATGTTTGTACCAAGACTGATTTATTGTAGTCTGTCACTTCTGAAATCATCATTTAATTCACCAATCCTATAATCATAATTGAATGTTCTCACGCTATGAAATCGTGCTTCGCGAGTTTTATCGACATTTAACGAAACATTTAGCCGGTTAACTTTTATTATACGACTCTCTGATTTCGCATTATGTAAATTAGTTTGTATAATTCACACATCAACGAAAACTTCTTTCTACCGAATGATTTCCAAATTTCGCATCGAATTCGTTTATAAACTCTTAATCTCTTACGGCTTCCTAATTTTACACGAAATTCCTTAGAACAAAAGTTACCTACATCAGTTATCCAATTCATTCTCACGTTCAACAATTTTAATTCTAAGAGATAGATTCGTCACGTACTTCTCACTAACTTCTAGCTAAAGTTTTACAGAAAGATAATATTTGAAGGTACAACGTGTATTATTAATAATAATAAAAATAAGAAAAAGAAGAACTTTTTAAGGGACTCTAGTTTTTTTCATATCAATGTTGAGGAAATAGTGGGTTGGTATGATCACTAGTACCTACAACCTAAGTTGGTACGACTTCTAACGACGCTCTTTTGTCTTAGACGCCGTCCACGTTTTAATTATCTTTGTGTATCCGGTGTGTTAGCACGTTTTGTACTTGAGAGTGAAATACAGATTATACAGAGCAAATCCGAGTTAATCAATAAATACCTGCACGAAAAAATTATTGACTAACAATCAGTGTATTAGTTAAAAAAAGAAAAACGTTGTACCGGTAACACTCGAGTTTACTTACGTAACACTAAACCGTACATTTTTCAATATCTTTGAATGTCGGTATATTTAACCACGTCCTAATTCAAATTTTTCTTAAAGTTAGAGGTTTTGTATTATATTAATTAATACAGGACTGTAGCGGGCAAACCACATCTCTTTCTTTTAATTATAAAGCGGAAGCGATGGTGGAAAAATATATGTAATATTGTAAATCTCGAGGTAATTCAGGTGATCGATTCTGAAGTCTGAAAATCGAGTATATTGTGAAAATACTTAAATGAAATACAGGAGTAAACAACAATTAATATTAATCTATAACAATAAACAATAAATAACAAATTCTGTGCAATGTCTACCTGAAAATCGATTCTCGATTTTCAACGTCCTGAGCTACCGATCTTTCTCCGTCAATCTTCAATGTTTTAAATAATTATTCTGTGATTCTGTGATCTTGTTTATTTCTGATGTTGCTCTCTATCCGTCCGTTTGGGAAATACGTGTCTCTCGAAAATGGTTGTCCGTAAAACAAAAGAAAGTCGCTCTGTGCGTGAAACAAAGAAAGTCGTGCTGTCCGTAAACAAAGAGAGTCCCTATCACACTCGAACTCTAGGGAGTTTACGTATATGTGTAAAATAATTTTTTTAGCTCGACAATGTAAGATTAGGGCGGAGAAGTAGTCCCCTTCGTTTTATAACACTGATGTAACACGATGCGTAGAAGGTGCTCGAAACGATCATTCTCAGTACGTATAAATCTTGCGGTCATCACGCTTTCAAAAATTCCAGGCGAAATAAATTTGCGAATTTGTCGGATCACGCAGATCGAGAGTAAGCATTTCCAGCAGCTTCTACGAAGGTAAGCAGTTGTGGATTATTGAAACACAAATGTGGCTATACCTTTGAAACAAGATCAAGTAGTACACATATTTATATGAATCTTTTTTTAGTGTTCTTGTGTGCCGTGTTCACTCCTGAAATGGATCCCATATGTTACGAAATACCCTGTATATCGAAAAATAAATTTTTATTTTCTAGGAAATGCTGAAACTCGACGATCTTCCTTTCTGCTGTGGCCATTTTGTATCATCCCCCCTTATACGAAGCAACAAGCGCAGAAAGAGTATGCTGTTTCGGAATAATTAATTAATTAATACGAGCTACTGTAATTACCTACAACTAAAGTCGACGTTAACTTTGTAGGAAAAAGTTATCAAATATTTCCTACGCACCATCTAATAGATCCGAGAAATAAGAATAGCGATGAAATACGAAAAGTGGAGAACTTTGATACAAGAAGTTTGAGTGGACAATATGTAACATACTTTTCGATATATTTATGTATATTTATCGCGATATATATTTAATATCCGTAGTTCGTATTTGACATTTAATTTTTTCAATATCTAACTATTGCAAATAAAAAGGGCGCTCGCTAATTGCTAATCGATAAATATTGATTAGATACTGATATATAAAGTAAATACCGATATTTACTTTGCAACCTTAGCCTTTTATACGATAGATATTGAAAGTTAAATAGAAAAATGTTAATAACACGTCCGCAGCGATTGCAGTTCTTCAAACCGTGCGCCTGACAAAACAATCCGTAATTTAAATAATCAGTAATTTAAGAATAGCATAGGCATAATTTTAAAGAAAGTTACACCATCATTTGCATTCTGTGCCGAAACTACCATTTTACGTGAGAAGTCTAAAAGGAATCATTAGCCAGTGACAAATTATATAGGTTTAGTAGGTGCGAGATTTTAGGGAGAATAACCGAAATGCCAGTTGAATTAATGTTAATAGTAATCGTAATACCACGGTAAAGGTGAGTCAGTGAAAGCAAATCATCGGTCTCTTGTCCATTGCACAACGATTGACCGACCGACCGAACGATCGCATAGATGTTGGTAAAAGGATTCGGTGCATCTTCCGTACCATCTTGCCGATCAAATCGCATAATTTTTTTATTAAACCTCATATTATTTTATATTAATCTTATATATATATGTATATGCATAATATCTATATAAAATATATCTTAAATTCTATAAATTGTTTCAATTGTCAAAAAAGCACAATAATAATTCAAACATAGAGATATTCGTGTGTGCACATATCCAATAACTATTTCAATCCAAATTTTTTTCAACAAATAAGCTAAAGAAAATTTTGTTTCATATTCCCAGTTTATTTTTTTATATAGACAGCCACTCGATTATGCCGATTACCGATATCATTGTTCAAATGAAAGTTAGTAGTAGTGTAAGCAAAGTTAATGATCTTCAAACTTCAAAATCTAAATTGTAAACCTAAATAACCAAAATCTAAAAGATTCTTAATCGTTTAAACGTAACAGATATATATTTATATATTAGAAATGCGCAACCATTATTCTGTCCCTCGAACCCTTCAACATGTTTATTGTATGCAAGAATATTTTATTTCATATAGGTATACTGTAACGCGAATGTTGAGGTTATTGTGGTTGTATGGATTAAAGAACACGTGGATAAATCGTAAAAATAGCAAATATATTTAATGAGTACAAGTGGATACAAGTATGAATACAGTTGGTCTAGATCCGCACGCTGGCAGTGTTACCCTGAGACTGAAAAAACCCGAAGCCAACGTCGTTTCTCTAAAACATATGGTCTGCCATCGTCGCTTGTCTATTGTCTATGCACTCTCAATGGCTTCAGTGACTGAGGAAACTAAACAGTACAGATGTAGAGTTTTTCTAGAAGTGCTGACCACTTCAACAGTGAACATAGTAAACGTTTTAATTTAAAACACATACCGATCCACTTGGTAAAATTTTACAAAGATCTAAAAATATTACTATCTCGATTCCAATAATATATTTTTCGTTTATTTAGGTTTCCGCTTTTCGTGCCGTTTCACTAATCTACAATTATAAAATGCGTATTTCCCAGTACACGGATACTAGGGCAAAGTCCTTCTAAAAAATCCTTTTAATAAGAGAAACTAGTTGCAAGTAGTGACAAACAATTATTTATACGAATGTTTGATATCAATTTTCATTCTTAAAGGAATTAACGAATAAAAATGTCATTATATCGTTTGCCAATTGTATCAAATTGATAGACAGGCTACTTTCAAAAAAATTGCATAGTCGTATTGTTACTAATAATAGTTATATATACGGGGCGGGACTAAATGGCTGGTACAACCGGGTAGGGAGTGACTGTATGTGAAAAAGTAATGAAAACGGTAATGAAAAAGTTGCATTTTATATTTGAAACTTATTTTTTCAGATACAATCAACCCGCTCCCCTACCAGTTCACCCTACGTATATTGCTACGATATAAAACTATAGTATACAGTAAGGAACAAAACTGAACACACATCTTTTGCAACAAAATAACATTTTTCAAATTGATAACCGTACATACTTTAAAAAAAAGACATCGACATTTTATGAGAGAGAGAGAGAGAGAGAGAGAGAGAGAGAGAGAGAGAGAGAGAGTGTGTGTGTGTGTGTACATGCATAATATATACAACGTACATGTGTGTTTATGTAATAGTAAAATACCTTTTTCTAGAGTATGCATGGTTATGTATATATACTATATAATGTATATAATGCATGGTCTAAACTATTAAAATATATACTCTACGAATCTACAAATGTAAATCGCGTTCTAGTCTAATGCGTGCTGTCTATTTTTCGCATAAATACTATAAATACATATTGTAATAAATACAATATGTATAAATAATTGTAATAAATAAAATATGTAATAAATAAATTATTCTATAAAATTTTATATATATTTTTATAAATTATTATTAAATATTATATATTGTTTATAAGCGACAGTTAAGCATTTTTTATTCAGTATCGTTACATTACATTACAGTTGATAGTCATAGTTGTAGTCACAAATAATCCTTGAAATTAGTACTGGCAATCCCCCAAAATTGATTGTAAATCCTCTAAAATTTCGCGAACTGTAAATTTATTTTATACACGTACAAATAGGTCGATATGAATACACGCAATACGTAAAATAACCGTGTTCTTGATTTTCATCGATGCGAAAAGTAGAATATTTCGAGATAAATTAAATGTGAAACGCAAATGCTTAGCTGGTAATATAAGCAAGAATGATGATATAAGTTGATAGTTGACTAGGCGTGAATATGACAGGATGGATTCCTTTCGTCTTTCGTCACCTAACGTAACAAAAAAGAAAAGAAGGGTAGAGCATCAACGAAGGAGTTGTCTGAATGCCAGTTAGATTTCATAATTTGTATACAGGAGGCAATCGCAGAAACTAAAGCACCTTCGTATTTATTGTTACATCATTGGTACGCGCATTGTTCATAACCCACCAGCTTGAGTTCGAGGTTCGATTCATCGCTCCTGAGAATCTCTCACTAAAGATCTTCCTGATCACACCTTGGCAATTCTATTCTGTTAGAAGGCTAATGCCGTAAAAAAAGAGACACATCGAATTCTATTGAATTTCCCAATGTAAGAACAAAACTGTATTTACGAACGGCAATACGAATGAATATATACGAAACGTAATATATTAATTAAAAGTAAACGAATAACAATTAACCTTTTACTTTTTCTAACCTTTTATTGTGTTTCTTCGAAATATAATATATATTTTATTATAGATATCCGCCGTATAACACGGATAACACTCTTACATACAACACGAATTTGCTCTAACACGTTCTGAGAATTGGGGAAATCCCCGTACAAGAAGACAATGAGAATTTTTTAATGCAGGCACTTAGATTGCGTCATTCGCGGTATTAGTTTGTGGAGTATTAATCCTGTGCATCCGAAAACTGTTTCGCTATAGAGAAGTAGCAACTCGAAGCTTTACGGATAAAAAGTCGACCACATTTCTTTATAACCGACATAGATAATACCGTTGTCGATCCTTTTAATAAAAATATATCTCTTAGTTATGAAAATCAATAATTTATTTATTTTTATTAATTGTTGAAACCTAACCTCTCTTGCACTAATACTGTGTTTCGTATAACACGAATTCGCATTAAACGGCATTTTTTCGGATTGAAATTTGGTATTCTAGTAGGAATTTCTTCTACACGAGATATGCCGAGATGGGCCGTATACAACAACGAGCCGACAAAAATATTCTTCATTCGTTTCGAACAAAACGATTGTTGTACCACCGCTATGTTACAAACGAATGCCAGTTTTGGAATTTTTCAAAAATCCCGTACTGCAATTCGAAAGGAATTGTAAAATACAGAATCATTTGTAATTTCCATATGTCGTGACATAAATGGAAAAGAAGCATGATTTTAAAAACATCCTTTGATGATCTTACCGAAAAGCTACTTTCGCGTGGAATTGAACAAAACTCTATTAAACGATTTTTAGCGTCGTACGTGTAACAGGAAAAATAATAGGAAAGAGATGTCGATTTAAACGGGATTTTTCGATCACTGTTATGACATGCGAATAACAAAAAGAATAATTGAAGAAGTTGTTAGCATATTCACGAGTCATATTAAATACACGAATCCATTTGTCGCAAAATTAGTTAGCACTAGTATAACCGAAAAATGTTAGTCATTAATTTTTTCGTGCAGGTATTTATTGATTAACTCGGATTTGCTTTGTATATTCTGTATTTCTCTCTCCTGTACAAAACGTGCTAACGCACCGGACACACACAGATAATTAAAACGTGGACGGCGTCTAAGACAAAAGAGCGTCGTTAGAAGTCGTACCAACTTAGGTTGTAGGAACTAGTGATCATACCAACCCACTATTTCCTCAACAAAAAATAATGAATGCCCCAATTCCTGTCTAATAATCATGAATCAAATTACACACGCACTTGTATAATCCGACTGACGCCCTACTAGTGTCAACAGTATTTTATTTTTTCACGATCACTGGCATCCAACCACCCTTTTTAATTAGTTATTTTTCTTGTTACAAGTATATCATAACAAGGCGAATGGAAAACGTCCCGCTAAAATCCAAGAAGAAATAGCTATCCGTGATATTGAGTCAGCTTCCTCTCGAACGAATTATAAATACACGCGATTAAACATGCATACTGTAAATACGATACAAATTTCGGCCATCAGCATATATGTAAATGCGGTTTGGCAGATTTTTATTTTATTTCTTAAAAACAAAAAAGTATGTAAAATAGAATGTACGCGATCATAAATGTATCACTAAAAAGTGACAAACGAGGATTCCAACATCCAAGTTGCGTTACGCTGTGTAGACGAACCATGAACACGTATGAAGATAAAGTTGTAAACCTTCGAGAAACTTTGCTAAAGATGCGTACAATATGTTGTCTGCGTGCCATAAGAATGAGAAAATGTAAAAAGCGTGATAGGTAAACGAGATGTATGTTGAGGAAATAGTGGGTTGATAGTGATCACTAGTTCCTACAACCTAAGTTGGTACGACTTCTAACGACGCTCTTTTGCCTTAGACGCCGTCCACGTTTTAATTATCTCTGTGTATCCGGTGCGTTAGCACGTTTGTACTTGGTAGTGAAATACAGATTATACAAAGCAAATCTGAGTGAATCAATAAATACCTGCATGAAAACTTATTGATTAACAATGTAAAACCGAAAACTCGTCCAAAACCGAAAGACACGGACTAAGTAAAAATAAAATAAAATAATAATAATGTTGTCTGCGCATTAGCAGATATATGATCATCGAAAGGTATAAGATCTTTGTACATAACTGGTCGTTGGATAGATGCAGAAATATGTATTTGAATGAAAATCTGTTGCTTTCATATGCCGTGGTTTTACGCATTTGTGTATGTGTGACGTATTTTCGAGAAAAATGTTGGATACAAAAGATAATCGAATGAGCCTCTCGAGGCTTTCACGGCTTGGCTTGTAGCAATTCACGCTGTTACATTTGGTCTTGTTATACGTATTTAACATTAGAACTACCACACCAGTCGAATTGACTGGTTTTATAATTTTATTTTAAAATTCCTACTTCATGTTATATTTTTTTCCACAGTGATGTAATGACTTTTGCAACGATAACTAAAAGAATAATATAATGAATTTTATTTTGCTTTTTATGTATTCAAACTGAAAATAATTTTGTATTATAGGCTGCTTATACCAATATCAGTGAAAATGACTGATACTTGTCAAAGTGTAAAAGAGTGCTGCAATCTGTTTATCGAACCCCGGTTAACCAGTTTCCTCGTTTTCTACAACTTGCCACACGTTTTTAAAATTTGTACTGCGTATCATTCGATATGATATCAGATATCAAGAAAATTCAGAATCGATCGCTAGATCGCTACGTACTGTCAACGCCCGTTGGCCGTGCTGGAAACACTCGTTCCCGTGAGATCACGAAAGTTAAGCAGCACTGAGCGCGGGGCGGTCAATGATGGGTGACCGCTCCGTGTGTGGGGTATTGACGAACCCACGAACATATAGGAGGACCCTGGGGCGTTGTGGTGGCTCTGGCAGACTTTAGGATGTCAAGCGTTTTGGGATGCCTTCCTTCAACCAAGAAGGAAGAACGACGACGAGGCTGTGCACCCTGGTAGTAATTTGAAAAAGACCCCGGGGCACCTCATAACGTCGGGAGGTTAACCGTGGGGTTTTAGTCGGTAAGAGTCCGACACTACTCAGTTGTTGTGGTGAGACAACACTGAGTGTCCATGAGGATTTCCCCACGTATAAAAAAAAAAAAAAAAAAAACGCTAGGTACTAACGCTAAAAATATTCCTTCTGAAAGAAAGTAATAAATCAATAAATATAAAAATATTTTTTAAAGACCAGTCATTTTAACTGGCTTTGGTAGAAATAGCTTCGCGTTAATTATCGGTAGTTCTTAACACTGCTTCGTCTAACGTACTTTAAAGCTTCCAAGAAAGGAAAAACATTCTGACGTTTCGCAGTCGCAGCAGTACAGTTGGCTTCATCAAGGTGTCGCACCGATATCGATATGATGTCGACGTGGACTTCCGGAAATGGAATCGCTCGAACAATATCAACGATGTATAGTGCACCCTGTTCCACTCTTTTAATCGATTAGCTAACCAATTAAAAGTACTGTTAGCTTAGCGTCCTAACCGGAAGTTTCCGTCATTTGGATCAACGATCTTGAACTCGCAATTGAAGGTCCTCGTCATCCTGATCATCGATCCGGAGCAATCCTACCTACGTAAAAGAGTGTTTTCCCAGGTGCATGCCAGTACCAATGTGACTGCCTGATGAACTGCAATGCTGACGGAAAGTCGGAATTCATAACAGTGCCAAGGATAACGGTGTGGATTGTAAAAGTTTCACGGTTTCAAGAGGGGAATACAACTGTCCTATCTGTTTCTTATTTGCTACTCGTCTTCAAGATTACTCGAAGGTTGACTTTCTTTTTTCAAATGGAAATTGTATCTTTTCTTTCCCGAATTCTCATTCTACGGAAGGAAAGAAACAACTTTATAAAGATGTATGATAAAATAAAAATGTATTTCTGTTTTGCTGTTTTGAAGGTAGAGGATGCTACTTTTCTATCACTTGATGAAGAATCACGATAGTTTTGCATAATATTCGCAAGATGTTTCCAAAATGTTCTTCATTTTCTGCTAGGTAATAGTACAATCTGTTTTCAAATTCAATTCTCACCTTAAATTTAAAAATTTCTCTTAAAGCGTCGTTTACTTTCCAATTTCTTCCCTCATATTTTATTTGTATCTTCGAGCAAGTCTCGCTACGTTCTCAACAACGTGTTTATATATCTGTAAATATCGGAGATGCAATATTTATATAATTATATAATATAAATTGTTATACGAATATTAACATAACATAAACATTTGAATTATATATGCAGATTAACTTAATTAAATGTGCTTATATACAAAATAAAACATGGTGATAAATCTGGATAACTGATCGTTATTTGTGTCTAGTTAAACGTAAAATGTACAAAGATGCTAAAAATCCTTTGATACACGTAGTAGCTAAATAACAAACTTTGTCATAATAAATATTATCAATGTTTGTTTATGCCAAAGCGATGCGCGGCCAGCAGTACAATTTAAAATATAAAAGTCGTATTAATTCCTTCGTCGTTAACACGTGTAATAGTCATTTATCATTTCAAGGTAAACATAAGGAAAGGACCAACAAATGGAATTTCTTGCATGTAAGAACTTTTATATGTGAATTTACTTTCATACTCGAGCAATGTAGTCTCTATGCTTCTAATAACGTCAATATTTTGTAAGCTCTTAGTCTTTCTGCTATATTACGTATCTTTAATTTTAATATTGTAACAAAATGTCGCCTTACGTTTGTTATTTACTATTTATTCCTTTTACATGAGACTCTCAATTAGAAATCGCAAATAAAAAACTTATTTTCTTATATCAATTAATTGATAAATTATTCCAATTTACCCAGCTGACTCGAAACAAGATATCTACGCTCACATACACGTATAAGCCCAGCAGTGAAATAAATGTGCAAGCGATACAGTAAAATGTAAAAATTTCATGATTTATAGGAGGATCTAATCTAATTAAGGTAAAATATTCTACGCTACGGCGTGGCCGCTAGATCTTGAAAGTTATTCGGATCCAGTCTGACCTTTCTCGTTTTATTAACCACGTCAGCCGTGGTATGCCCCATCATCTCAAGTATATCTTACCGTCTCATAAAGATACGGATAGAAGCGCATACCTACGGGGTCCTCCCAGATCAACTGTATCTAGGAATTATGCAAACTGATCGTCTCTACATAACCTTAAATAGCTTGTATTTTTCTTTCCAATCCGTTTCTCCAATAGGTCGACATAGATCTTTTTTCACTTTCTGATTCTCTTTTAAACAATGTTAAGCGCTGATTAAATTAAGAGCTGCTTATTTATGCACTATTTATTTCATTAAAAAGATACTTTGATAAATATTAGAAGCGCTTCAGTAAATTATTTATTGACGAACTCATTTAAGTAAATAAAATCTGTCTATCCAATGATCAACATTTTAGTCTCTTATTACGTTTTTAAATAAATTTTCACGATTTGGAAAATAAAGTACAAAATTTGCACGTTACTGTATCTTGCTTCTTTTTTAAAGTAGAGACACAATTTTTTATATTCGTTGGATGAAACGATGAAACGAGTCCTTTCCTGAATCTTGACATATACTCTAACCTAAAATTGTGTTTCAAATATACATGGATGCAGGAAAATAATAAAGAAAAGTATGTAGTAGCAACGTTATTATTAATATAACGTATATAGATTATTTCAGTTTCATAAAGTCAACATATGTAGATAATAAAGTCAACGTTTACTTTACAGAATTCCAAACTTGTACTTTTATCTTATTTTAGTTAGTTTTTCGTGTAATGAGGAATTTATATTCCAATCGTTCTATGCGTAAATATTTACAATCCAAGTATTACTATTTCAAGGTAAAACTAAACAAGATTCTAAAAAACAAGTTTGGAGTTCAGTTATTGATATTCAAGTACGTAAGTTAAAAATCTGCTTAAGGATATGTTAAAATAAAGTAATATATAATATCGTTATTATTAAATTAATAATTGAAATTTATCAATATTTGCATATTTCGTTAAAGAAACGAGTCTTTAATTCGTAAATCTAATTTCTCAATGCAGCAGAAAATTATCATAGACTCTGGAATGGATGTATAAGTACCTTCCTTTGGGAAGAGTACTTATTCTCTCCTTAGAGATAACTTGGAGACATAACAACTCTTAAATTATATTTTCACTGCATCGATGTAAATTCCCTAGAAATTTAAATAAATCAGTTCTTACTCAAATTACTTGTCATTTGATGCTTTTGATTATAGATTAATATTTCTCGGTCGTTATATTCGTTGCAACATGTAATAAAATAATTATACATATAAGGTGGTGTAGGAATAACATCTTTCCTTTTGGGTCGTCGACATTTGAGAAAAGCATAGTTTCTTTCTAGTGATTTCTTCAATTATAAGGTATTAAAATAAACGTATAAATTGCTAGAATTGATAATTTTGCCACCAAAAAAACACGCGCACTTAAAAATAGCTTTTTACTTGAGACTCGATTTTTATTCAATTTTTTCAGAATTACCAAAATTTTATCAAACTCCTCGTTCAATTGAAAAATCACATATGTGTATGTCGTTATTTGTCTTTTATCTAGGTACTGAAATAATTTGTTAAAAATTGAAGATATTACTTACAGATCATGGCAACTATCGCAACAGAAATATATATATATATATATATATATATATGTATATATGTATGTACGTATATAGATTATTTCAGCAAAGTTGGTAACACTTTATACCTAGCATTTTTAAAATCTACTTTCTAAACAACGAAGCCTCAAGCAAAAAGATTTCGTTTTGCACTTTCCTTTTACATACACTACACGTATCGTCTTTCATTTCTAGAGTTTACTATCGATTCAATACGATTCGATAATATACGATACGATACGATACGAATCGATTAAGAATGTCGTTACAGCAATTCCTGCGAAATAGAGAAAAAATAAAAAGTTAAAATTATTATTCAACTGTTACAAGCATATTTACATTCAGTTGTACAATCAAATGGCATGTTCATTTTTTCATGCGTACCATATGGTATTTCGTTCTTTTCTTTATTTTGACGATGTACGATGCGTATATTACACCTACAACTACACACAATGTGCAGATTAAGCAAAATTGGTGGCCTTAGGTGTGGTCTTACTGAAAAGCAATAAGATTGCATAAGCTGTAAACCATCAAGAGCAGAAGTACAAATGTTACAAATGTGCTCCAACTTGATCACTGGTTTTCGATATTTATATTGAAATTCCATGAAATTACACATTATGTATGGTATATAAATATTATACGTAATAAATGCAAATTTACTTGTTTAACAAAATTTGATAGTTTCACGATTTTATATATGTAATGTATATATAACAATAATAAATCACAGGAAACATAGAAAAACGATAAAACGTTATTGGTTCGTCGACGTATCTTTGTAGTCATCTATTGCTTTTGTTCTCCTTTATCTTGCCATTACGCATCTTTGATTAAGGGATTTTGCATTCTAAAAGGTACATTTACAACCTAGAAAGGATGTGCTAGAAAGTAAGGTCACAATCTTCTATATCTTGGAACGACCTTTTGCTATAACGACTCGAACCCGTTTTAACGACTAATAACGAAATTAAGATACAAAGAGCAGCATTTTCAATTTCAAAATTTTTGTTATACATATCAAGAAAATAAATAATAATAATTATTATTATTATATATATAGGTATCAGCAATAATTATATATATGATATATATATATATTATTATGCATATTGTATATATATATATATTTATTTATATTTACTTTTAATATTTAATACATTTTATATTTATTTATAATATCGTCTGTAATAAAATTCTTATTTAACATATATATATATATATACACATTATTATATTCCAATTATACATTTTGCTTTATGTGATATTGTTACAATAATAATAGTTTGTTTATAGAAATATAAAACGAATGGAACAAGGCTTAGAAGTGCCAAGTAACGAAATACCATCTATACTTACCGAGACGAAACCCACCCTTGTATATTATTGTCATAAATCTTTAATAAAAATTCCAAATTGCACAAATAACGGAGAAAATATGAAATTATTATGAAAGTTGTGCAAAATATATGATATAGCAGGTCCGACTACGTAATTGCTGATAAATATCTCGATAAAAGCAATAGATACGCGTATATGTAGGTGACAAACAAATTGCTATTGACTGACACTCGTTCTTAAAAGATTTGCGTAAAGAAACATTAATTCTAGCTTGTAAGATGATCGAGAACATAACTGAGGTGGGGCAAAATTGTGAGGGCGAGTAACTATGAGGAGAATGGTTAGACATATGAACAGAGGCAATGGGAAGGGAAAATCTTCTTGCCTGTCTTCATATAAATGCTGGCAGTAGGTACTTGTACACGATACTGCAGATTTGGTCTTGTTCAAAGCGACGACACACAGCAACCATCATCATGCAGCGTATAGTGAGTGTTCGTTTTACACGTCTATCGATATATAAGTGATTTAAAATTAAAGTGAACAAGATTTTCCACCAGATGTTAATTTACGATATTCAAAAATCATAATTATTAATATACATGTATAAATCAGTTCACAGGGTATTACATTATTTCATTACGTCGCATAGAACTGATTAGTTTCTTTGCAGTTTTATATTCTTTACCTTAAATATCTGGCCAGTTACATGCATTCTGATCGTGTGGTTATAGAACAAAAGTTGTTTTCACAAATTTCGTTTTTCTCGGCGAAATTTCCTTATTTATGCGAAATCATATCATAGCAATATTTGATTATCATAGCGTCGTTATCTTGCACCGTAAATTGTTAAAGTATGATACAAGTTATAACGATATAACGTTCTAAAACGATTTTAAAGGTACCACAAGTTTTGTAAATCTATCGACAACATAAAATATCCAATCAGACGGTATTTCTATAATAAAATTAACAGGCTGTATGACGTTAACTTGAAAAAATTGATATTAAAACTGTTAACGATTTCAGTTATTGGCGTTCACTTTATTTGGCTGCGCTTTAGGACAGTATGGTGCGTTTCGCGGTTTTCCAAATCAAAATGCTTATCGACCAACACCTAGGCCAGCCTATCAACCAACGGTTCAACCACAATATACACCCCAGTATAGGTATGCATTTACATCATATTACGATTCAACAATTCTGTCTAGTAATAATAAATATCAAATATTATACTAATATTCTTGAGCACAACATCTTTTATCTTACAAATATTAATGTTCATTTTTTACTCAATAATGGGATAATTTATAAACAGATAGTTGTCAAATTGTTACAAATAAAAAGGTATATAATGTAACTTCTTTTATATTTACGTTTTAAAGATATTACGTTTTAAATGCACTTGGATCGCATTTTAAATTTCCGCATAATGGAATACCTATCTCTTTTGCGATAGCCCCGGGAGGTTTATAGCCATACGTAGCCAGCAGAAAGATACCTATCCAGATGGAACTTACACATTTAGCTACGATACCGAAAATGGGATTTCGGTTGCCGAAAGCGGACGACCCCAAGGCACTTCACAGGGACAAAACGAGGTAACATTCCATCATTGTAATATCAATAATTATCCTAAACAAAAGAAAAATTAGTTATCTTAAAAAAATACTTATTCTTGCTCTAAACTATGTTTCTAATTTTTACTATGACTATGCCGCAAATAAGCAACTTGTATTATTGTAAACAATATTATTTAAAAATCGTCATATTACGAAAATGATTGAGAAAAAATTTATTTGTTCACATTGTTTCAAGTACAAGCTCGTATTGCGACTAATCATCTGTTTGCATTATATATTAGTAAGATAATTGGAATACCTTAGGATAATTAAAGTTGCATCGAAACTTGGCATTTTATACGTTGTATAATATATACGATACGAATGAATTCTAAGGCGTACACCTTGATACGTTGATATCGACGAGTTGTAATTTTCTTTTTTCTCAGGTTGTCCAGGGCAGATATTCATATTCCGCGCCAGATGGAACTCCCATCACCTTAGAATATACAGCAGACGAAAATGGTTTCCATCCACAAGGTGCACATTTACCAACTCCTCCTCCCATTCCAGAAGCAATTAGACGAGCTCTTGCTGCTAATCCACCTGGGCCTGATGACTCAGATTATAGGCAACCGTATAATCCAAACCTTTACCGAAGATATTAAATAAAATATTAACTAACTAAATGATTTTAAGAACTTCTAAACTTGCATTTAATCTTTACGGCCTTACATTACGACCAAATGTCTGTACATATGTATATCGTATATAACGGAAATACCAAGATTCAAAACTATATAACAGTCACTATACGATAGATGAATAAATCTTTCTTATCTTTTCTCACTCTATTCCGTGTCCTTTTGTATCTTTTCCCCTTTATTTAAAGATATTTCCTATAAACAGTATATCTTATATTTAAGACAATGTTATTTATTATGCAACGCTTAAGTTTATGTAATGTCCATAGAAATTATACGACCATCGTCATAATGCTTCACGCCTAGAGCATACTAAAACGCAGGTGTCGTGCAACCTGGAGAAACAAGTGATCTTTTCGAAGTGAGAACTTGTTCCTCGTTTATGTTGTATTTAGGAATTTATTAAAATCGAGATGATCCAAGAATGCGCCGAATGTCTGTATTATACAACTGAAACGATATATTCCAATTAACTATACAAATGATGTAAAATATAATAATCTGATAACTAGCAAAATATAATCAGAATTAAAATTACACGTTTGAAAAAGCAGTCGTATAAACGCCATAAATTAACTAGAGTGCATATTACCTTGACTTTTACTTCCAAAAGAGATTTTAAAGTACGTATGCTACCATATACAATCATACCCTCTCCCCCCCCTCTCTCTCTATCTGTCTCATAAAACTTTGCCAGTGTTTAAAACGAGAAAAATATTAACTAAAGACGTACAACGAAAGTAAGAGAAAGAGAGAGAGAGTTATATACAAACAGAATTATATAGAAGTAGAAACATTTTTTACTAATATAAAAAGGAAAATAAAAGACATATAAATCAAATAAGAAATGTTTTATGCAATTGAAAGAAATTACGCTATTTAACGAAAACATCTTTCCACGTGACGTCCTGTTCAGAATAAGAATGAATCGCAAACGCAGTTTCTTCATGTGACTGACATAACCTGTACAAGGTCAAAAATAATTGAACTCGATTACAAAAAATAAATCAACTTTTTCGCGTGTATTAAGCAATCTGTGGACTCGATAGCACTCGACACCACTCGACGCCACTCGATACCAAATTGCAATTGTGTGTAATGGACCACAATGGAATACAGTATACGTATAGTATGACCTGTAAATAGCTCGTACCTTAATAGCGCGGGAAAGCATGCTAGTTGAACTTCAATTGCACCATGCCTCTGACTGATACGTAAGAATTGCGGTAAAAGAAGAGGGCTGGGATGAATCCAGGTGAAAGTGTTCTATTGGATCTTTCATTATCTTACATTTTTCTACAGATCATCCCGGTCAAGGACTGTCGAACACGAACGATGCAACTTGGGCGGTTCCTACACTTCCTTCGAACGTTCATCCACTAACGATCTTGTGCAAAGCGTAAATTCAACTGGAATGCCCCAATTTGTCTAAACATACCAGATATTCGAATGTTATTTTCTGTATTAGGCTCGAAAAATTCAAAGAAAGTATATTAACAAAGTAATATATTATTTCATATGATAAAAGTTGTAAAAACTTATAATCATATATACGTTACGTACGTACTAAAAATCGATATTTATTCTCTCGTGTTCTGCTGACATCTTTATAAAAAATATTAATTCTTTTTATTATTTTTAAAAAATTATTACGTCCTTTTTAAAACTTGCACAGATTTCTATATAAACGATTTTTTAAGCGCATCTTCCTTTCTAATACACTCTAATTCTATACTCTTTCCAGATTGACGATATTTTAAAAAATTAAAATATATAAAAGATAGAAGATGAAACAAATTTTACGTATCTACTTTTATGTACATGAAATCAATTTTGTATATTTGAAAAGTGCTTCTTTCACAGGAATCCTATAGCCTTTTTATAGCACTAATCAACGAATCTTTTCATATTCTGGAAAAGAACAAATTAGATAAATTATTTGCTCAAAAATTATTGCAATTTTAGGTCTTTTCAATTACATTTCTATTTATCAGTATTCTTTCGCTAACGCATTGTTATGCAGTAGTATTGTATAGCATTGCTGTACTGCTCATCTATCTACTGCTGCATCTACTGTACTATGCAATCTGTTGCTAATATCGATCGGTGTAAGGTGCCATTAGTAAAGTTTCGTTCATTGTCAGAAAATGCCATTATTTTATATATGCCATGGCAGGATATATGTGTGGATCACAACGGACGAAAATACTTTCGACGTGGCAAAGCTATCGTAAGAAGCATCTTAAAGCATCGTAAAGAAACATATTTTAAGTCGAAACATTCAACACGTGCGTGCTTTTAAAAACGTATTGCTTGATTAAAATTGATTAATAATACGACATACAATATGTCCGGTTTATCTGTAAACAGTTAAATATCTCGAAAAATGTACATGCAAGATACGAAAAGCGATTGGAACAAAAGTTATAGCGTATCAGGTGAAATGACTCTGAAATACCCTATGAACATTACGTTTACATATTCTTGCAGCTGACGTCAAAACATTTCTAAAATCCTATATACGAATGTATTTTGCACAAGACAATTTCGAGATACGAAAGGCCAAAGTTGTCATAAAGAGCTTTCCCTTAGATACGATAGGAAAAAGAACACGTTTTTTTACCTATTTCAAAAAATATTTCCCAACATTTTCGTGAATCCCACTCATTTGTGAATCATCGTGCTGAACTGTTTTGAGCTGCATCACATTACGTTGCATTACATTACATTACAAAACCGACTCTTTTAGTGCCACCATAATGTACAACGTCCAAACAAGTAATTTATGTTGAGGAAATGGTAGGTTGGTATGATCACTAGTTCCTACAATCTAAGTTGGTACGACTTCTAACGACGCTCTTTTGCTTAGACGCCGTCCACGTTTTAATTATCTTTGTGTATCCGGTGCGTTAGCACGTTTTGTACTTGAGAGTGAAATACAGATTATACAGAGCAAATCCGAGTTAATCAATAAATACCTGCACGAAAAAATGATTGACTAACAATTTATATCTCGAGATTATCTTGCACAAAATACATTCGTACGTAAGGTTTTATTTTTATTTTTAAGGAGAATTTAGAGATTCGTTAAAAAACTTAATCTCGATCTGCTATGACTTTCGCCTGAATCGTTTTCCGAGATGTTTAACAGTTCACGGGTAAATCGGATACACTATAGATATTTTTCTTTCTTTTTAAATAATTAAAAAATAAAATAGATTCCTGCAATTTGCTCTGTAGAACATTCGGCAGGTTGTTTTAGCTGTTAAGGGTAGCGTGTGGCTGCTAATCTCGTAAGAATACGTTCATATTTGAGTTTGCGTCACTAGGTCCTGCTGTTGTTCCTTCTTCAATTTTCTAACGGTACTGTCGATGTACGGTGCATCCGCCAATGGATTTGGCTGGTTTATTGTTTTTGATTTACATCTGTCGAATAGTCGCTGAATTTCCTCCTTTACAGTCAGGATTTAAAAATCTTTGCGTTCATTTTTTCATTTCATATGTAGCGAGATGCGTCTACTACCAAGTCGTACTAAGTATGATCGACTGCACGGCTTCCACTCCGGCGATGTGGCTTCTAGCCATTGTATCCCATAATTGGATGCCGTACGTGTTGCTTTGATTATGTCTTTATAGATTAGTAGCTTGTTTTCTATATTTAACTTCAAACGGCCACTCTGTATGCAATAGATATAAAGAACGATTAAATAGCAATTAGAAAGAATGCAAATATTCCATTAAGATACTTTTGAAGTAAAACAACTTTCGTATAAAACATTTTTCTGCGTTATCGATAATCGTAGAAATAATACGCTTAAGACGAACGTACTGTGTACATCTTATTTTTTAGAAATCAAAGAAGAATTTACTAAAATCTTTTTCAAATAATCCCGATATACATATATATAATAGCGATAATACCGATATATATATGATCAAGTCCAAAGGGACCCAAGCACAACAGAACGAGAGTTCAATTAATTTATGGCGGCACTCGACAGCAAAATACCATCATTCGACACTAACTAGTGTCGGACGACGACAGCGCAGTGGTTAACGCCTTAGGTTACGAACGTTTGGGACCCGGGTTATTCAAATCCCGGCGACCGGAGTCCGATTTTACTTCCGCAGCATCTAAAATTAGAAGAAAAACAGCAGTACCTCAGCAGCGACATCTACACCGCAGCAGAACCTGTCTCACCCTAACTCGGCCGCCACACAGCAGCAGTAACACTATCACCCACAACTATATCGGCTAGCGCACTACCACTACAAACGTACACCTCAAATTTCTATTTGTTTAAACTGGTCTGTCCAAATATGAATTCTGTAAGATGTCTCGTTGTATCTCAATTGTTTTCTTTGTTTCTTGTTCTTATATTTGCAGGTAATAGCGAACAATTAGTAGAAAGTGATAATCGCTAATTACTTTGACAGTTGAATGCAATTCTAAATTAAAAAGAAATGACATTTCAGGTATGCATAATCCAAGATATCAAAAAATATTAAAAACAAAAATTGAGCTACATGTGGGAACAGAACCGGGTACCCTTTCTTGCCTCGAAACTCCGGGAACGTAGAGGCACATGAAATCATCGGGCGAAAACGCGAGATTCGCTTCCTCTGCGGCCGTCATCTCCTTATTGTAACGACAAATTTAAAATCCTTCAGTGACTTATTACAGTAGTAAGCGTACATGTTACTTACACTATTGCCATTCGCATGTTTTGGCGAGCGCACGTTCCGAGTTAGTTGGATAACCCTGTATTCATGGTAATTTCACATAACTGATGATATATCAATACTTAATCAACCGCGCTTGGACAAGCCAACACCACTAAATTGGTATATTTTATTATATACTTTATAAGAACAGAGAAAATCTAAACAATAACTGACAAAAAAAAAAAAAAAAAGAAAACGCGTTGCTAAGGTCAAAATGGGGGAGATCTCCCCGATCGGTCATGCAACGATTTACTTTAAAGTGGAGGGATCTCCCCGATCGGTCATGCAGCGATTTACTTTAAAGTAGAGAGATCTCTTTCCCCATTCGGTTTGACGAGCGTTAAGGCAGTATTACGATCAGTTTCATGCGGTAACGTAACAATTACATTACAATGCGTATGCGTTAATATGTAAGAACCGAAAATCGTTTCCTAGAAAAGGTAAACAAAGTAACAAAAATTGGCCAAATTTATGCACAATTAAGAAATATTGCTTTATTATTTCGTATATTTTATATTATAGTTAAAAATTTATAAATAAATTATAGGCTATTTGCTGTTTACCGATTATCAATAATAAAAAGAACTAACTTAATCTAGTTATAACTAGATGGCACGTCGGGAGTCAGTGACGCTGGTCGCTACAGAGTTTTTGCTAGTAATGGAAAGTACCTAACCTTAAATTCGGTTTACATCAGTTTCTTTATCTGCCGAATAAAGTATCCTTAACATTTCTTAATATTTGCAAAATTTGACGAATATAACAATGCCTGATCACTTAGGAGAAGACATGCGAAAAGTAAAAAGCGAAGAAGGAAAAGAAGAGAAAGAAATAAAGTGTAAGCTTTAAATATTAATTATTTGCCTTTAACTGTGATTTAAAAGAATTTATTAATGTATTATTTCAGCTCTCGATGAAGGAGATATTGCTCTGCTTAAAACTTACGTAAGTGAAATTGTATAATAATTTCGCTAATAATAGATAATAAAATATTAATAAAAAATAAATTTAAATTAGAATAAAAATTCTTGGAATTATTCTAACAAAAATAACGCTAACATATTATTTTTTATACAGGGTCAAGGACAATATACCAAAAGTATTAAAGCAGTTGAAGAAGATATACAAACAATAATTAAACGAGTTAATGAATTGACTGGAATCAAAGAGTCTGATACGGGTCTTGCACCGCCTGCTTTGTGGGATTTAGCTGCAGATAAACAAACTTTACAAAATGAGCAACCATTGCAAGTTGCACGCTGCACTAAAATAATTAATGCAAACTCAGACGATCCTAAATACATTATAAATGTAAAACAGTTTGCAAAGTTTGTAGTTGATCTAGCAGATTCAGTTGCTCCTACTGACATCGAAGAAGGAATGCGAGTAGGAGTGGATCGTAATAAATATCAAATTCATATTCCACTTCCACCAAAAATTGATCCAACTGTAACAATGATGCAAGTTGAAGAGAAACCTGATGTTACATATAGCGATGTTGGTGGTTGCAAAGAACAAATTGAAAAGTTGAGAGAAGTGGTTGAAACACCTTTATTACATGTTAGTATTTTATCATCATTAAATTATTTTTTTTTTATACAAGATAATTAGAAAAAAATTATTTATTTATTACAGCCAGAGAAGTTTGTCAATCTTGGAATTGAGCCACCTAAAGGAGTATTGTTATTTGGTCCACCAGGTACAGGCAAAACTTTATGTGCTAGAGCTGTAGCTAATAGGACAGATGCCTGTTTTATTCGTGTCATTGGTTCAGAATTGGTTCAAAAATATGTTGGCGAAGTAAGTATAACATATGTCTTGACTCAGAATTATTAAGCAATGCTTAACTAAGAAATACAGTATGCAGGAGTAAACAAAAAATCATTTCTAAGCAAATATAATATAGATTTGCAAACTAATGATACTTAAATCATTCTTTTTGTTATTTTGTTATTCAGGTTTTTGATATTTCTGATAGCTTAAGTATTTATAACTTGTTAATGATAAATATACAAGGTAATTCATAGATGCATGTTGATATTCTGGCGATTACTCTACACATTAAAATAAGTAAAGAACGTCATATGCACATATGTTCTGTATACCTTAGCTTTCAAGTTATGAATCGCCTGGTGTAATAAGTATTTTAAAAATGTGCTTAAAAATCAATTTTTGTACACAAATGTACGTACTCAGAGATGTCTAAGTCCTCTAGAATAACTTGATAACAGTTTTTGATACACTGTCTGTAAGATCACTTATATTTTTGTGATAAAAATGTCTAAAATATCCCTAAAGTAAGATTTTCAAATCAAATTTAACAATTTTTTAAATATAATTGATTTTATGATGTATATAAAATTATATTAAAATTTTTATTCATCAAATCAAATCAAAAAGTTAAAAATCTCAAAAACAATACAGTTACTGGTTCAAGGTTTGATTCATATGCTTAATAAACAATAAGATTTATTATATTTCTAGGTCTGTTAATTTTTTGAGTTATTAGAGATAAAAATTTATGTTGTTGAAATCTGTAAAAAATTATTAAATTTGTAAAGTATACATACAGTCAGTGTAAGAAGAATTTGTACAGTAATTAATTTCAATAAAACAAATTTTAACACATAACAAATATATGCATATACTTAGAATTCTTCCAAAAATAATTTCCATTTAAAAAAAATGTGATACAGTTACAGTTTAATGGAAAAATATAGTAAGATTTCATATCTAAAGGGCACTAAATCACGAAATTTAATTCATTTAATAGTTAGTATCATTCCCTTCTGATTTTATTATAGCTTCAAGCTGTGAAGCCCTTTAAATTATTTCGTGATACATGATGAACGAATGAATTCATACAACATGGTGAATTCGTATTTTTCGTTTCAGGTTATCCATGTATATATTTTGATAATATTTATATCTGGGGATTATAGAGGTCTTTTAAAGTGTTTTCGAACATTATATAACACTCTGCTGGCATATTATTAACGTTGTGTTTTTGATCATTATGATCGCAACATTTTTATGATGCTTGCATCAGAATGAAATTGTCTTTTAAATTGTGTTTTTAAATTTTTTTTGCACTTTAGTGAAAATTATTTTTTTAAATATCCATATATATTTTATGATTCATAGCGTCAATGAAATGAAAAGATATTCAATACCATCAGCACTAACACATCCCCAAATAAAACAGATGCTCTCTGTTTTATACTGCTAGATCTAAATTCTAAAATATTAATCAGAGTCAAAGATACTGCAAAGATATGCACATCTTAATCCTTTAATTCTATTAGTTTCGCTTGTATAATACTTTTTACGAGTCATCCTTCCACAGTATGCTTGTTAAAAAATTTCGTACTTTACTAGTATTTACTTCGATATGCAGCTCATTTTTCAGTGCACTATCTATTTTCAACGCTGATATTTTACGATTTTCTTTTACTCTCCGAATTGTTAGTTATCTAGTGTTCTCATCTATCTTACTTAGACGGACACCTCTAAAATTATTTTTAACTATATTTCACAAACAATGTCTGTGGATAATTCCTTGTATTGTAGACCAAGGTTCACTAACAGTAGCTTCAACGATGTTTTATAATATTTTTGTCGAAACTAAATTCTGTACAAATGCTTTTTACACTGACTACATATGATATTTTTTTATAAATGAAATTCAGTTTCTAACTATATTCAGTTTATAATTACGTAATAAGAATAATAAGAATATTCTATTTTCTGAAGTAAACATAATAATATTAAATTTTTATTATTATTATATTAGATTGAATAGTAAGTTCATTTGTGTATTCTTAAAAGATACATGAATATTTTAGTATTTTTGTACAATATTAATCAAGAAATAATATATTTGCTCTATTTCTTTATAAATATGCATATATCTTTCAAAAAAAGGCTCAGATACATGTCTTTTTATATTCTTTAAATAAGTTTGTGTGATGTCTTAAAATGATATATTAATGAAAAATGAATGAACATATTACTCAAACAAATATTATATCATACTATATTGGTATTATTATTGTTGTTGTTATTGTTGTTATTATTGTATTATATTATACATGTAATTACATTATATATAACTGTTATATCTAACAGGGTGCTCGTATGGTAAGAGAATTATTTGAAATGGCACGTAGTAAAAAAGCATGTTTAATATTTTTTGATGAAATTGATGCTATTGGAGGAGCTCGGTTTGATGATGGAGCTGGTGGTGATAATGAAGTACAACGTACTATGCTAGAATTGATTAATCAATTAGATGGGTAAAACATATGTTTTATTATTAAATATCTTCAATAATTAGTAATAAGTAATATATAACAGGTAATGATGATATTTATATGATTTTAAATATTTTAGCTTTGACCCACGAGGTAACATTAAAGTTTTAATGGCAACAAATAGACCAGATACATTAGATCCAGCATTGATGAGACCAGGACGTTTAGATAGAAAAGTAGAATTTGGATTACCAGACTTAGAAGGACGAACACATATTTTTAAAATTCATGCGCGTTCGATGAGTGTTGAAAGAGATATCAGATTTGAACTCCTTGCACGTTTATGTCCTAATAGTACTGGAGCTGAGATTCGATCTGTATGTACAGAAGCTGGTATGTTCGCGATTCGTGCACGTCGGAAGGTAGCTACAGAGAAAGACTTCTTAGAAGCTGTAAACAAAGTGATTAAATCTTATGCTAAGTTTTCTGCAACTCCTAAATACATGACCTATAATTAAATTTATTATGTACACTATTCTTGTTTGTTCTAAAATATAAGAATATTACACAATATTGTACTGCTAATTATAATATTATAATTAATTTTCAATTATTAAGTATACAATAAATTGTAATTTGTTTCTTATTTAATATTATACTTTCTTTACTTTTATACATATTTTCTCATTGAAAATAATATTTCCTTGCTTATACTATTTCGTTCTTGTGAAAACAAGTAGAACTGGTTTTTAAGACCTCATGAAAACTGAATTTTAATGGGGCATCTGGTTTGTTGATTAATAAAGATATCGTTCTAAGTTCACCCCCATGCCAAAAAATGTTGAGTCGTTGACACATCTGCACAAAATAAGAAGATTATATTACTTTATATAGCATATATAAAACATTTGCATATATTTTAATTGTTCCAAAAAAATTACACAATATATAGTAACAAAAAATTTCTTCTTAGAAAGAGCTAACAAAATAAAAGTTAATCTTATTTCTTTGATGAAACGCTATATTTTATTTATCCGTGCACAGTAATAAGTTTTATTATGAATTCACACAATCTACTACGCTATCGATAAATTGTTTAACCGTTTCAATCCCAAGCAGCGCGATTACGCTGTTTAGATTTTGTGTCGAAAAGTCCCAGTATATTTGAACGCTACGAACGACTGACGGTATTTTGTATTTCATTGTTATCTTCTCAATAATTTTTATTGAACAAAACTTGAAATATTTATATACGCATATATAATATTATAGATGTATTTCATAAAAATAACAAATATGACGAGCGCTATTGCGCCGCCCGTTTCTCTTCACAATCGATTTAGACAAGCGCTAACGGGCTGTTCGGGTTTTTTCGACCCTGTTTTTTCAAGAAGCCCTGTGACTCAAACGGTTAAGGTCACCAAAATTATCCCCAATTTTCAATGTCATTAAGAAGTGACATTCTATTTAATATCTAATTCTCCAACACGCGTTATTTATTTATCAACATATAATATTTATATGAATCATGTACATTTCGTGACTATTCACAAAGTTAACATTGATTTATCAAAGGAATTCTAAGCTATTTTAAAAGCAAATATTAATTTATTATTGTTGTGTATTACCTTGTATGTTTCTTCTTTAATAATGCCTATAGGATCCGATAAAAGGATTTTTCATACAAATGCAAACATAATACATGTATATGTATTGCAAAATATAACAAAACTAATCAGAATACTCGGTCATCCATGAGAAAATTAGCATTTAATAGGGAAATCAATATCGGTAATTATTTACAAAGTTTCACGGAAGTCGGTAACGTTAGCTTAACTTAATCTTTATTTTATCTGATTTTGTAAGTATATCATAAGTTCGATTATTACCACTTATTATTATTTATATACATATACATACTACCGAACATATTTTTGTATTTGTGTATAACACAAAAACTAAGACTGTGCACGGTTATTATGAGGTTGCGACGGGAACGGGTATACATTTTGCATACATTATTTTGATCAATTAAAGATCAAAATAAAGTGCAACATTCCAACAGATTCATCAAAAATTATTTCACGCTAGGCATTACCAGCCGAATACTTCTTTGGCATAATCCATAGCCCATTATTTTTCCTCTTTTATTTATACGATACTAAAAATGATTATCTGTCTCATCAGTGAGTTAAGTCTATTAGGTTGGACTATATAAAAATGTGACCGCCTACTCCAGAATAAAATGTAACTCAAATTTTATGAAGCATTTTGAGAATATTTCGGAACTTAAGACTTGAGCGGCGGTAATGTTAACTTTGACGACATATTTCAAGGTCATTGATATCAGTGAGATCATCCGTTTTAAAAATAATTACCTAAATATCACATCATTCTTTTTATATGGCGGCGAAAAAGCAACAAATGATCGATTGATCCTGTTGCCTATCTTTATCGAATTTTGATACCCAAAAATGTACCGCTTATTTATTTACATTAATATGACAACAAATGGTACTGGAATATATAACAAGTGATTGAGAACACACAATATGAAGTTCTAATCAGTATAAGTGAACAAAGCTAGAAGAAAATATAATCGGTCGTGAAATAAAAAAATTTCAAGAAATGTGGGGATAGCGCCAATCACAACACAAGATAATATTGTATAATATTTAATTAATAGCAAAAAAACGGAAGAATTATAAACAAGATATTAAACTTGAATATTACTGTTAAAAACTATATATTATTTTTTGTGTAGGCATAAAAATATCTGAAAATCAATATTATATTAAATATTAAAAACTTACCCTCAATAAGAATACTTGCATATTTTGCTCTGCAAATCGTCTAGCAATACAAGATCTAGGACCATGACCAAAAGGTAACAATACATATGGATGTACTGATTTTCCACAATTTATTTTACTGCTACTTCCTGAATGTTCACGTAGCCATCTTTCTGGTATAAACAAGTCTGGTTTGTTAAAGTATTTAGGAAGGCGACAAGTGACTTGGTTTTGTGTTACAACAACAGTCTAAAAGAAACGAATGAGGAGAACATATTTTTACTTTGGGTATTTACATAAAAAGAAAATATGTTATATATAGCTTTTCTAATATAACAAAACATTATTAAAAGTATTAATAAAATGAAGCTGTTATCCATTGAAAGTGAATTCTATCGAAACTTATAGCACATCAACTAATTTACATTTTGTTAAGATTTATAACTTACCCCTTTAGGTACTTGATAACCATTAAGAACAATATCATTTTGCAATATGCGACCTATTCCTATAGAAATTGGATTTAATCGCAAGCTTTCCTTAATGACAGCTTTGGTATACGAAGCATTTCGCAACACACCTGCTGTTATTGGTTGACTATGATCAGCTAAAAGCTGTGTGGCTTCAATTCTCAATTTTTCTTGAATATCTTGGTGTCTTGCCAGGTGATACAAAGCAAAAGCAGTACTGTAAGTAGTCTAAGGGTATAGAAAATTTATATATTTAATTTCTCTTTTTTTATAATCGTTAGCCTACACTATTAAATTAGTACAATGTTAATAAAAGGATACGGAACTTAGTCAAATTCAATTAAATTTTTATATTGTGTGTAAGCTTAAAAATGTGTATATATAAAAACATATAACATAACATATAATGAGCATTAATTATTTTCAGATTTAATATCATATTAAATGATGTCATCATGTAGATATTTACTTGTTCACTATAAAATGTATATATATATATAATAATCTATTTGTTTTTTATAAAATAAACACATTTTACATATGTAAATATAGATCCAAATTCCTTATTTATATATTCAATCAATACAGTAATTATGTATTTACAAATATCTAAATGTTATTCGTATTTCTTAAATTAATAATAAACATGCACATGCATAAATATAACACAAATACGTAGTTACATCTATAATGATATGTATTATAATATTTACAGTATCTACACCAGCAAGTAACATGTCACAAGCCATGCCTACAATATCCTTAATATCCAGAGCAGGATTTTCTAAATAGGCACTTAAGAATGATTTATTATGTCCAGTTTTCATGTTCTGTTTTTTCTGAGATACCAATTCTAATGCAACCCTGATACATTAAAAAGACATAACATATGAGGTATAGCATTTAAAAATAAGTTAATTATAATGTACAGAATGAAATATTTAGATTGCTTGAGCTTTCATTGAGTTAAGCTGATTGATACAAAACCATATTAATACACACACATTTCTGTTTACTTATGACAAATATTGTTAACGTGCCGGTAATAATTATTTTAAGCATATGAAAACCTTCTGTGCTTTTCTTATTGTAGAACTTGATAATAAATTATACAAATTATTTATGAGCAACTTCAATAAATTCGTAATTTTGAAGACTTTGTATAATGAGAAATAATCTAGTAATCATAAACGATAAATGATAATCCCATGTAAGATTAAAAATTATTGCTTACATTTCCATGTATGTTTGTGCTTTACGTAATTTTCGGTACAATGGGGTTTCAAAAAAACGCCATAATTGCAATCCATTATCCAACTTCAACATTACGCTATTTGTTGTAAAGGCAGCCTTGATTAATTTTGAACTTGTAGAATTTTCACATCTTTCTTCTTTTGAAAAACTATTCAATCTTACATCAAAAACAACCAGACATGTCACTAAAATCAAATATAGAAAAGATTATTAGACATTAATAGTACATCTTTTTATTTATATGTATATAAATTTATTAATAGTATGTGTGTCTGTTTGTCTACTAAGAAATGACACCAATCATTAAATTTAAATATAACATAGTACAAATTTAGGAAAAAGAATGTAATTGCAAAAAAGAAACTTCAGTTCTATGTACATTAAGAGATATGTGTGATCATATTACATTCAAGGAATAAGCGTGACAAAAGAGGTAAGAAGTCATCAAACTTCTCATTAATACATAATCCAATAAATTCTTGAATGACATCATCGGTTTCTTTTAAATAATTGATCACGTCTTGAGGTTTACTAGAAGCTTTTTGGAACTCTTTTCGCAATCTCCACCATTCTGTTCCATTTCTGAAATTTGTAATACTATATTAGAGTAATTAATTTAATAGAAAGTTGTATACGCATCATATTAATACTATGCTCAATATCTATTTCTTCAATATCTATCTAAACTATGTACTATATAAAGATATTTATAAAAACTAGTTTTTAACAATAACTAGTCAAGGAGTCAAGTAGTCAAGTGCACAAAATTTTACAAGATTAATTTCTTCATAATTTGACTCGTTTCTATTTAAACATTTAAAAAAATTATTAATGCTATATTCGAAAATTACAAATTTTTTATAGGGTTCTACACTAAAATTAGATTACTAAAAACTTAATATAATAACAACATCTGTAAGAATTGGCAAGTACTTTTCTAATGTAACTTTTTATAACGTGTATTTATTACGTTTTAATCAATTCAACTCGGTTAGTATTACATTCAATATTTGATATCCAAGAATTTAACTATAGTGCAATATTTTAATAGAATACCTATGTACTACATATGTATATGTACTATATATAAAAATATGCTGAATCATTAAATACAAATATAGATTTTATGTACTTAGTACATATAGACGTTTATCTCTTTCATATCTGATATAAATATTCTAACATACATATTTTTAAAAGGCAACAGTAAAACATTATAGAAGGTTATGTATGCCTTTTAATAACGTACATATGTACATATTTCTTCTAATTACAAAAAAAAGAAAAAAAGAATAGACGTGTAGTAAAATATAAAATTGTATAAAAAATCATCGTCATAAATTGCGTAATCTATACAGTATTTTATGTTAAAAAAAATAAAGATTGTATGTACAATATTTTGTTACGAAAAAATTAAGAAAATATATGCACATATAAGTATATAATAAAAATCTTGCAAAACAATATGTTGTGAATTTACATTTTGATTTGAATTACTATTTGTTGGTCTAACATCAAATAGAAAAGTATTTAATGCTCCTGTGTTTGTTATTAACTTACTAGTAATTAAATAATATAACTAATTAACAATATAAATTACTATAATAATTTTACTTGATATTAATTGGAACATTTATAGTCTAACATCAGGTGTATAAAGTTAGCTATAAAGCTATATAAAGTTTGTATAAAAATTATAGTAAATTATTGTAAACCGTAAAAATATGTGTATTACGTGGGTAATAAACCTCCAGTGTTGTATATATCACTGCGATCTTTTCGATATTTCAAAAGTGCTAAATGACTTCTCCTTTCTGGATGCAAACCTGATTCCGCTTTGAAAATTTCTGCTATATCTTCCGGCCTATAAACCAATACGATATTTACATTAGGTACTATTTCTTCGCGTACTAGCGGCCCAAACTGTTCCAATTTTCTTTTTCCGCTTTCATATAAATTTGTAAAACTATATTCACCTGTTAAATATTAACAAATTTAAATAAAACAGTACTAATGTAATCAGCTTGTAATATTAGACAGTCGCGAAAAAGAAATTTGTATATAAAAGAGCTCGCTTTTTCTCACTTTTTTTTAAAGTACCATGTGTCATACTTGAAAATATACAAATACATATTTATTTAATGTAATAAAAAGTTCATTCACACAAATATTATAATCAAATATAGTAGCATGTATAGTAAATACGTATAATTTCCTTTTATAATTATATCGTAAATACTACGTCAAGATGTTTCTATTTGTTCGAATTACTGATGTTCAGATGTACATGTATAGTAATTATTAAATTTAGTTTGATTTTTCTTACCAATAAATGGTAGATATTTGTAAAGTGTTCCAATAACTGGTAAAGATTTTGGTCCAGGAATATTATTGAAAGCTTTTGGTTGATGATCATTCGTTTCGATGTTACATTTTGCAAAATTAGCAGAGTAAAATTTAATATAATATAGCTTCTTTTTTGTCATATATGGACTATACTTCTGCAACCATGTGTACATTGCACTTATACAATAATGTAAAAAATGGATTGAAGTGAATATCACAATTTTTTAATGAAAAGGATTTAACAAGAATTCAGGAGTAAAGTGACCACATCAGACTGATTTTGAAGACTATCTGTCTGCACCTTTTGGTGCCCGTTCGTGCCCACGAATGTGTCTTTCCTTTCTTATTTTATCATCTCTTTCTAACTTTGCATCATCGTTCTCTGTCCAGTTTACACATAGAATTTCAATGTGTTGCATACCATCGCCTGAATTCGATGTGTCGGCGATAAAACGATTTGTTTAACGTGTTCTATTACCTAACAAAATCTACGAACGAAGATTACCCAGGAAGAATTAGATCTGTAACAAATTTTAATTTGACGTTGTGACAATAATAAATCAGGTTCAACATTAATAATAGTTAGTAAATAATTAACAATTATTAACAATATCTGACTCCGCTTTTCTATTAAATTAAATTTTTTTATATCTTATCATTTATATGTTATATGTATGTATGTATCGTTATTCTATATTTATAATGAAATGTAATAAATATGATAAGATAAAATAGTACAACAAAATAATATATAATAAATTATTAACAAAAGCATTTTTAATACCTAATATTTGAAATAAAAAATGAAGTACTAATGACCAAGAAGTTTAATTTATTGTTAATTATACACATACTATACCTACAACATATTAATTACTTCAAAGCTGTGATATAAAACTTCTATATACTTGATAATATTGCATCTAATTATGTCATTATATTAGTCTCTGATAATTATAATAGCATGAAGTAAATTATAACAATATCAAAATTATTCAGAGAAAGATATTATGTAGTACATATGTATTACACTCATTCTAAAAATTAGCGATATATTCCTTTTATTATATAAGGACGATATGTTTATCATAGCGAAATGAGAAAATATTATAAAATCTATAGTATCATTTTCTATGGAACTACGATCTATGATTATGAGTTTTGAAAGGTTTAGATTATATTCATTTTCAGCTACTTCATTCATTATACAGGATGAGTTAATAAGAGATACTATTTAAAATAACACGTTATATATTGATTTTATCGAAAAATATTTTAAATGAATTATGTTGCGTGTCGAGAGACTCTTCGGATGGATGCAATTTTATTTTTTTATATCTTATATTTTCCGAGATAGATGACCTTGAGAGTTTTAAGTGGCATCTTATATTTTGTATAACATTAGTCGATCCAACTGGAAGTTCTCAACAAAAAAGGATTAGCTTTAATTTATCAAATTTAACGTATGAAAGACAAGAAAAGACCCTTCTTTTATTGTGATGTTCTATGTAGTGTTTACGTTGTCTTTGTCTTCCATACGTTGAATTATACAAATCAAAATTAAAATATCTGCTAAACTAATAGTTTATCGGTATAAATAGGTTAATACCTTTTTGTAGGGAATGTCCAGCTGGGTTGACTAATGCTATAAAAAATATACAAAGCTATTTAAAAATTTCAAACTCACTTCGATATCTCGCAAGGGGAGCCCGGTAACTGTCCCACACCGATTTCGATGAAACTTCACTTCAAAAAATGGTTGAAATAAAAGCTATACCGTGTCTTGAGACTTACAAATTCACGTGAAAATTTTTTGAAAATATGATTCTTTTATGTAATTTCTGTAAAAAAAGTAATTTTGTCAAAAAATTGTTCACACACATTTATAGGTCTCAAAACGCGGCATAACTTTTATTTCAACCATTTTCTGATATCTTTCGTCGTTTACAATTTATAAGCACTTATATAGGAGGACCGAGTCAGATAAAAGCGTTGATTTCTTTCTTAAAGTAAAAAAACGGGCACGAACGAATCACGGCAAAATTCTTAAGTGGATTTAATAAACACTTGTGCAAAGTTTCATCAAAATCGGCGTGTATCAATCACCGGGGTTCCCTTGTCAGAAAATATAAGATATAAAAAGATAAAATAGCATCCATCCGATGAGTTTTTTGAAATGTAACATAATTCATTTAAAACGCTTTTTGATAAAACCAATATGTAACGAGCTATTTTAGATAGTACTTCTTATTCACTCACCCTGTATGTCAAATAAAAGATTCATGTAATGAATAAAATATACGTGTTATTCATGCAGTTTCTTTAAACTTTTATCGATCTTTTCGCTTATGTTTAGCATTCGTTTCGTATTTAGAATTCCTTGACCCAATTTGAAATCATACATGATAAAATGAATTTTATCTGTATAGGATGTATACAATATTGTAATGATGTAAGTACGTCACGATTATCATAATGGCATACTATATCCTCGAATCGATGGAGATGTATTTAAAAAAGCTACCGTAGCATTGTATAAACCATGAAACTTACCGTTTGTCTTTCGATCTAAAAGCAAGATATGTCCTTCGTCATCGAGTCGTTCACCGAAACTGAGAGCACCTTTCCGCTATATATATGTGATTGATCAATTCAATAAATCCTATTGGCGAGAAACAGCAAATCGGGAATCGGCATTCAAACTCTAACGGTTACTTACTTTAGTCGCTTTGTTTGGTAAGATCGTGCTTTGGTTAAATGTTTCATCAACTAATCATGAAAAACTTTCCAATAAATGAAATGAGATAAGTAAAAATCAAAGTTTTAAATATACTTTTCTGGTTTCTTATTTTTGTCCCATTTTGTTTCACAGACTTATATATTGAAATTACTTCTATCTTTCACTAAACACTTAATAAATATATGTATTGTAAAATATGCAATAGAATGTATGCCGTATACGTAATTATATACATATTTGATTGGTATATCTATTATTCAAGTATTCTATTAATTATCTGAACAATATATTTCTTCTGTTACTTTAATATGAAATTGCTATTAATCTACATACAGACTGCTAAGTTATACATTGAGGACTGGATACGTATTTGGAAACAATCAAATAGCGAAGATAATATTGGATGAACAAGACCTTTAGCTAATATAATAAACACATACTGATGAGTTATTGAATTTGAAATAAATAAGACAACATTTTAGAAACATATGATAAAAGCAATAGAAACGATAATAAAATTAATAAACATTCTGTGTAAAACTATAATTTTATGTAAAAGAAATATCAAATAACAATGAAAAAATATTTATTTATATATTTACATTTTGTATACTTAGTACTATGTAGTACGGCACAAAGGCGTCTGTTCTAGGCGTTGCTTAAAGGTTCTTGTTCTTAGACATCTTTATGACATCTGATACTGGTAATATCCCACAAATGTATCAACACATATTTTGAACGTCTTATGTTACGTATAAATCAAGATGTTCTTAAGGCACCCTATTTACTTACGTTATACTTTGGTCGTGGACAGGCATTCGCAAAACGTTATAAAGAGATATTTAAGACGTTTTGCATAAAATGTAAGATGCTCTAAATAAACATAAAGTTCGAAGATCTGTCGTACTCCAAAGGTTAGATATTAACAATGTCAAACAAAAAGCTTGTGACTAGCCATCGAAATCAGCAGCAAGAATTACATAATACCATTGCAATTGTATATTATAGTATGAATTATGGCAGGTTTTATGGCATATAATAATAAAATTTATCTTTTGTCATACGTTACTTGTATAATTCTCCCTGTAATATTAATATATAGATGTTCTGCTATCTAAAAATTTTCTTACTGTAATCAACATAACATCAACATTACACGGCAACTACATGCTTGTCCAATAATGAAAATATTGCACATTCAGTTTTATAATATGTTTGTTATGTATAAAATTCCGTAAATTAATGAAAATGGGTCTAAACACAAAAAGATAACGATTTTTCTTTTTAAGTAAATATTGATTTTGTAAATTTTATTTCCTCTTAATGACAATTAATAAGATACAATTTTTCGACAGATTTGTTACGACAGCATCTTCACGTAAATTTCATTTATCTTTAAACCTAAATCTATTAATCAGTTAACGAAGATTTAAAGAAAATACAACTGTTGAAGATTTTTGAACTTCTCTTGTTAATCCACTTTGCGAAAGGAAATGAGTACTTTAATGATAATAATTAGATTAGAAAATTATTGTTTATTTTATGTCTTCCACATATTACATATGACTTTCTTATTTATATTTAAGAACATATCCAAGAAGATTTATCCATATTGTATGATACATTTATCTTATAAAATTGAGTTAGTTTATCAGTAAACTCTCGCACAATAACTGCAACGCGTGGATAATATGTCCTTAATGTAGTCAACTTTATATAGATTACATCAAGTTGCATGTTTAGAATTTTTAATTGTTTGCTGGTTTAGTGTCTCGAATTTTAAATAGTTTAGTTTGCTTACATGTATTGCATTATCTGCAACCTGAATTGGAAATCGAATAAGAAACAGACATACTAAGATAGCGAAAAATTTAACAAATAGACAATGGTTGTATTTTACATAAAATTGACAATTCAAATTTGGATAAAATGTTGGTAATTTATTGTAACGTAAATTATAATATATCAGATTGACTGTAAAAGTAAATCTATGAATCTATGAAATCTATGAAAAAAAAATCTATGTACGTACATTATTAAATAATGTATATCATAGATGATACTGCTATATGTATATTATTATTACATGTATAGATAAAACTTATGTCATATGTGTTGTTAGTATATTATGCATACTTTTATACATACCCATTTGCGTATTTTAAATTGTTTTTAGATATTTATCAATCAATAGTCTGTTTATCAATCAATGATAGTTTTAGGACGTTTAACTATATCGTCATTTTGATAACGATATCAATAATCCTGCAGCGTTTATTTGCTATATAATCACTATTTTGTACCCCACTCCTTTTATATGGAAGTACGGTATGTTGTTTGGTGGAAGTACGGTATACCCGCTCAACGTAATGACGAAGTAAGTGGAATTGAAAGGTAGAAAGCCTCGTTATACTTAAGAAGGCGGATCGAAGTTCTGGATAAATAGATTCTTTTACTGTATATTATTGCAATTAGTAAGAGCAAATTGTTTTAAATATGAGGTTTTTTAGTAACTATTGTAACAACAATGTCCGTTTGATTGGAAAAACTGTAATTATAACAGGTGCAAATTGTGGAATTGGGAAAGAAACAGTTAGGGACCTATATAGAAGAGGTAAGAATATTTGCACTGTTTATATTATTGACATGATATATAATTCATTTATATAGTTACGAGATAATTTTTGAAATATTACTTTTATAATTTTATACGTTTTATATAGTTAATGATGTTGCACTTGTAGCACAATTAGTACATATAGTATATATGTTATATTTGCATTTAGTATCTTATGTTATATATATTGTGTATATATATATTTACTTATTTATGTCATGCGTTTACTACGTTACACATATTAATATTCCACATTAACTATAAAGAGTTTAAAAATTTATTAATGCCAAATATTGTCGTAAGTAGATCATATATTAAATATATACATGTACTTAGTGACATAAGTATCATGTTGTAACATTTAAATTAAACAAAATATGTTACATAAAAGTTATTACTGTTACTAATATTATCAATATAAGTATGAATGTGATAACAGGTTCTAAAATAAAGTCTCAGTATTATGAATAAAATTGTAGATGTTTATACAAATTTATATTTTTATGAACATCATTAAAGATATAAAATTTAGTCTCCGGCAGATTTTTTGTGCCCACTGAATATCATAAGGAAAACCATCCTTAGGATATTTTATATATTTTTACATATTATGAGCAATTTTTGCATTTGCATTTTTAAATTTTTTTACCTATAAATCTTCAAAATAATAATTCTATCAAATGTATAATTTTGTTTATTACAGACATTTAATTATTGAAAAATTTCAAGGGAAAATATCAATTATAATTTATTATACGATAATATCTAATTATTCATTTTTGCAGTTAATATATTTCTAATAATACTGTCTATTACAATGTTACATGAACAAGTAAGAAACTCATGTACATTTATATATATATATATATATATATTACATGCACATATATATATATGTATATTTATGCATATGTATGTGTATAGGACAAGCTTTTTATATGATCATGATATAGAGCTTTATAAATTCAGACAATACATATATATTTATATATACATATATGTTTATTTAACTTTGATCTTGTAGTTAAGAAATGGAACTTGGTTTCTATTTGGTATTTTATCCTGTAACATCTTTTCAATACTTAAATTTATCTATTCCATGTCTATATAATCTTCCACCAGGTATTTAATCTTTCCTATATTCCTTTCATATATCTTGCACATTCTTTCTTCTTCTTTTCTCCAATATCTATTTTCCATATTACCTCATTTTGCTCTAGATTTGCATCTTGTCATAAGACTGGTCTTCTCTTATATTTCCTTCCGTTAAGTACAGTGGCGTATTTGTCTTATACGACCAATTTCACTATTTATTTTAATAGATTCCTATCTTCTTCTTTATCCTTTGTACTATTTTGATTTAACTCTACTTATTCCTATATAATATGTGTAATAAAATATATATAAATCTTTATATAATCTACATTACCTGAATAAGTTTTAATATATTATATATATTTTGTGTAGGTTATAAATTATTTTTGTAACACACAATATAAAATGCCTATATATCGTTCCTTACAGTAAGTTACATTGGTAAATATATAAAAAATTAGACTATATTACATACTAGGGAACACTTTTGACACCACATTTTAGATGAAAACACATAGGAAACTATAAGATTGCACAAAAAGTTAATAATTTCGCATTTCCTAAAATGTAGTTTAACCAAAAATTAAATTATTATGCTTTGTACTTTGCATGCACATATTATTTAAATATTTAACTTTTTCACTACTGTTAATCTTAACAGTGAGAAATAAGAGTCAATATCGAAAGTGGTATATAAATTTTTATAATTTTGGTATAATGCCATTATTGGATTGGCGTATAATAAGTTTTAGGTTACAGACTTTCGTTGAACAATTATATTATTTTACATCGAATAACCATCGAATATGAGAGATACTAGGACTAGATACTTTAGTAATTTATAAAATTGACGTACAAAATTTAGCTTGTTTCGTTCTTAAATTTGCTATTGTTATGCAAAAGAATTTATTAGCACTACAGTACTTTATAACCTTTAACTAATAGCAGTAAAGTGTAACTAGTAAAATTTCACTAATAGTAGTATTTGTTTTAATATACATATATGTATATTAAAAGTGTTTTTATATACATATATGTATATTAAAAGTGTTTTTATATACATATATGTATATGCTCCTTTATTAATATATCGTTTATTATATATTATTAGTATTATATCGTTTAGAATATAATTAGAAGCATATTTATTCAAAGTAGTTCATTAAAGATTACTTTTTGCATTGTTAAATTAATTTGTCACACTAAGTTTATTGAAGCTTGGATTATTATAGTATTATTTTGCTTATGATTACTAATGTCATACTTTTTAACAACTTGAAGGTAAAAGAATGAAATATTTATGTGAAAGAATATTTTTTGTTTTTTTTAACTATAATCTATTATGATATACTCTACGATAATCTACTTTATTATAATTACTCTAAAAATAGAAACGATATTGTTGAATAAATAAATATTATATTATCGAAGACTGAATGAATCTATATTATAAGTATTTATACATAACTATTTGTTTTAAGTTTATTATATTTATATATTATATTTGTGTTATTTTAAGTTTAGAAACATTCCTAGGAATTGGACCATTCAGCGATCATGACAAATTTTATGTTATTCGATTCGTCTTGTTGAGTATATTATGAATTTGTGTGTGATTAGTTGTGGAAATTCGTTTTTTCGTTAAAAATTTGCTATAGTTTCAATAAAAAACATAAGGTTAAGTGTATTTTGACACATTTATGGGTGTAAACATGTGAATGTAATTACTACATTCATTTTACATAAATACATGTGTATGGACAGTTTGATTAATACATTATTATTAATAATACTATTAATATCGCGTAAAATTTCCTTGGAATATACCTGAATTTAATATACAATTGCTCACAAAAGAGATTCAGACATTGTATAATTTTGATTTCTAAGTTTTACAATTTCAATAAATGTACAAGGATCAATAGAAGTGTATTACATTATGTTACAGTATTTTTGATAAAAGTTTATGCATATTTACACATTTTACATACATATTTATACATTACAAAAAATAATTTTCAAGAAAATACTTTTAATATGGGGATTTATGAGACTTTTAAGCTGTTCCAGAATAACGATCCAAAGCACAAGGTATGGATTGTTCAAGAATCTTTTCTTTGTAATTGTGCACATGTTTTACATGTTCCCTGATCTTAAATCCTATGAAACATGTATCAGAGGAATTAGATCGTAGAATTAATAGAATGTTAAAAATTTCAATAGAACAACGAAAAAAAAAACCTTTGAAAGAAAAATGGAAACAAGCTAGTGTTGATTATTTAAATGAACTTATTTCCATTGTACCATATCATCAAACATATGGAATATCCAACTTAATATTAAATTTTAAATATGAATAGTCATTGTTAGTTTTAATTTTATGTGTATAATTTAGTTGCTGTTTAGTTTTATGTGTATAATTAGCATTAGAGCCCAAAACTTTTTACGATATAAAGATTCATTCTTTCTCTATGTTTTTTTAAATACTTAGACGACAAGAAATAATAACTCAAAAGATTTTTTCTGCTTTTGTCTATATAGTGCAGTTTAACATAATGTAATACATTTTTGTTGGTCCTTGTAGATTCACTGAAAATATAGAGCTCAGAAATTAAAATTGTATGGTGTCCAGATCTTCTTGTGACCTACTGTATGTACAATTTCAAATGCAGTCAAATATTTAGTTTATCATTTCTTACATCTAGTATAGACTCATTATTTATAATCATTATATATTAACATAACTAAGGTATTGTTATATTGTAATCAATATGAAATTTTAGAAATATTCCTAATATTACTAAGGCAAAGTACATGATTCAATAAAATTATTATTACCTAGCAACAAAAAGAGTAATAAGAACAAGAGTTCTTATCAATTGCCTATGCATAACTTTTTTATGTTATATATTTTTATGTGCAATTAAATTTTTGTAAATTCAGAGGCACTGCTACTGTTAAATTGTTTTTATTAATGGCGATGTTTTCTGTGAACCTTATAACTAAATTTTTTATTCTACAAAAAGAGTGTTTATTGACTAAAATGTTATACATTATACATACAGTACACTTACGCTTAACCGGCTGCTGTAGGATTGGACTCCTGGTCCAAAGATTAACGTATAAGTATATCAATAATTTCTCTTGTACATACTTAGTATATACATATAAACAATATTTATAAAATATTATTTTTTTTACAAAGGAATTGGTAATCTTTTTCTCCTTTTTTGGTTTAATCTCTTCTATTAATCCGATATAGTGACACTTTTTAAAAAATAAGATATCAATTGCAGATGAATTTTTTTGCTGCTCAATATATCTCATCGCAGTTTTAAATGCAACTTTCCATCAATTCTGCTTGTGTAATTGTCTATAATAATTTTGTTTGTCTCTTTTCTAGTTTATAATTGAAATTATATAAAAATAAATTTGTATCGTCATTTTATGGAAGTTGTTCATATACTAATTCATTCGGAAACAAATCCACTATTTATATATTTTCTACGTTTAATTATAAAAACAATAACCTTTTTTAAAGGAACGGTCATTTTGACTGGGCACAATAGGAATAGGTATACAAGAAGTGTCGGTAGGTTTAGTGTTAATATCAGGTGATAAATAGAAAGACAAGAATGCCTTCTGATAAGAGGATTATAAGTTAATGTGCGATTCTTCTTTACATTATAGAGAACGTATATAGCAATTAGGGATATGATATAGCTTAGAATACGTTTTCAAATATACAACTGTTTTAATCATAACCTATTTGTAGTTTGTATTATACATTACATACACGTATTACACATTTATATTAACAAAAATAATAAGATACTTTTTATTTTTTAGGTGCTCGAGTGATTTTAGCATGTCGTGACATTAATAAAGCAACAGAAGCAGTGAATGACATAAAAGAAACTACGTCAAGGTATTTGAAAATTACTTTTTATTTAAAAAATGAACTTGAAATATACTTCTTGAAAAAATATTTCCTTTTAAATTAAAGCAGCGCGATATATTTTATACTTATCTCATTATTGTTTAAATGGAAATCTAAATTCTAATAAATTGTAGTGGTTCAAAAATGCACGTATTTATATTTTTTTATATTTCTCTTGTCGTTTAACGTTTTACCTTGTAATTCCATTTTTCGAAAGCTAAATTTTATTAAAATTTTATAAATATAAAAAGAGCATTTCTCGCTATATTCACAATTGAAAAGATAAGTTAGAATAATTATTCTAATTTGAAACAGAATAGATACTAATTTTGAAACTAATCACACACTAATAAAGAATTATATATTCGTATACATGGTGTTCTCAACCATCGAATAGGATCGTAACCTCAAAATGATATAAAGGTCGTAAAAGAAAGGGAATTCCGGTAGTGCAACTTGCGATACCGCGGTATCTCTAGCAAAAGTATGTATTTCTTAATAATATAATATTTCTAAAAATATTAATTCGGAATATGTTTTGATAATTATCTACAAATGGACATATTTCATCGATTGCAGTAACCTTCAGAATTGATCTTGTTAAGATCAATGTTTTGAGTAGTTTAAAACTTAAATATACTGTGCAAATATCGCTCAACCTTCGTTTCATAGATGTGTATCTGTATTATTAATTCGTAATATTAATTTAATAGGAAGAAAAAAGTGACCGGATAAGAGAATTTTCGGATAATATAACAATCACTTTTTTTTATATTAAATTTTATTTATTTAAATGGAAATCAATAAAATTGACACTTTGTTTCAATATTTAAAGATTTTGTTTTTGTTCTTTACCTGAAACCAACGACGCATTTCAAGCAAGTAACATTTCAAATGTTTCGAAGCAATAAAAGCAGAAGCTCGATCACGAGTCTGGCGAAAATCTCCTCTCAATTGGTCAACCAAAGTTTTTACATACCGCAGGTGACTAATCGGCCGTTTCTGTGCTTGTTTACTAATTGTCCAATCTGCAAATACGTGTTCGTGCTTGACCAATCTTGTTACGCCCGGCTTACATAACAACGAGCAATAACATTTAATAAATCTCACGATCAAACGTCCTCTACACCAGTCCTCTACAAATTGGTAACCCCGACGTGAGTTAAACACGACTAAATAATCCTCTACATTGGTGACACCGACGTGCGAAAAGTGAACATTCACAATGACGAGTAGCAACAGACAACTTCGTACAGAATTCGCAGACTCAAACGGTTCAAGACTGCATTGGGAGTTCGAGAATGAAGAAATGGGCGATAGAACGCCGTCTCAATTCTATTCGGATTTGAGGAAGTTCGTCCCCTCGTCAGCCTTGAACGACTTAGCGCTGGCGACCTAGAAGAAACACCTCCCAGCGAATACTCAACAAGTACTAACTGCGCTGAGGATAACTGAAACGAACGCCCTGATCAAGGTGGCCGACAACATCCACGAAAGGCTCCTGGAAGCCGGAAGCACCCGAATCACAACAGCCTGGCCTCTGTTACACGCGAAGAAGTGCCATTCCCTAGGCATCTGGAATCAGAAACGGGGCCTACCACCACAACGAACACGAAATGACGTTTCACGGTGGCGGACGTTAACACGCCTATTATCGGCGTGGACTTCTTAAGCCACTATGGGTTACTGATCGACCCTCGAAATCGACGCCACAGCGACAAGACCAGCAACCTATCGACAACACGATACAAGGACACGACTGAGGCTGTATCGAGCAAAACAATCGTCGGTGAGTCGACGTATCGCCGACATCTCGTCGAATTTTCGGACGCGACTCGTCCACTCGTTCGGTAGAGCCAAAATACGACACAGCGTGGTACATCATATCAAAAACCACGTTCAGCCCTTCCGTCTTCAGCGAACCTCGACATCTCGCCTTCGATCGACGCAAGGAGGCGAAGACGGGATTTGAGACGATGACCGAGCAAGGAGTGATGCGGTCATTGGAAAAGTCCATGGGCATCACCTCTGCACGTCATACCAAAGAAGAACGGAGACCTACGACCTTGCGGCGACCGTGCGTTGAACGCCTGCTTCGTACCGACAGGTATCCACCGCCGCGTATCGAAGACGTCGGGCAACATTTGCACGGGTTTGATAACAAGCGGGCGGCGCTTTACCCCGCATCGAAACGATAAACCCGCAGATGCTGAACTCTCTCGCAACCGTACTCGAAAACGACGAGCGAAGTCGTATGATCCTATGTACAGCAAAGAAAACTTATTGTAAATATAACATAAAAACGTTATCACTGTTAGGCGGGTGATGTAGCGGCACATGAGTAGAGGACGATTCAAATCATGTTGTTGTTTTGCCTCAGAGTATTAAGATCATTAGGATACATGTAATGTAAGAATAAATAAACTTCAGGCAAAACAATGTCGCTGCTACGTGCAACTGTCGAACGAAGACGAATTTGAATTTTCTGACTCTCCCTCGACCAGTACAAATAAGCGGACGCGATCGCAAGGAAAGAGGTTACCGTCAAATGTATTTAAAAAATATTTAATAAATACAGAGAATGTACTGGTCGAAGATCTACCGGAAAATTTAAATTCGTCTTTATTTGACGGTTGCCCGTAGCAGCGACATTGTTTTTGCCCGGAGTTTACTTATTATTACAGAGTATGTATATCCTAACGATGTTGAACATTATTTGAATTGTCCTCTAGCTCGTGTGCCGCTACAAAGAAAATCTCCAATTTCTTCATCGTTTGCAATTTCTGGTGTACTGTCTCGTATCTGGTTGATAGTATTTCTGGTGTATTCATCATCGATGATTGATTATCAGTAAATTATAGATTTTCAGAAGCAGTAAATTATATATTTTCATCGAAAAGATTTACTTTGTGTAAATTTCTTTGTTGTATTATATCATACTTGGTAAAATTAAAATCTCCCATTCGTAAAACTGTGTGGCATTCCAGTAGCAAACGACGAATTACAATTGTGCAACTCTGGAGCAATGAGTTAATGTTTGTAAATATCTGTAACATATAATTAAAAAATTCTAGATATGTTTTAGCGTATAAACGATTTAATAACTGCCACTGCAAATATTCTATACAGTATTTTCGATTGTTGCAGTATTCATTGGATGCTTTCGAACAATTTTAGCCACCTTGTTCTCGTTGGCTGAAACATTTTTAGTCTTGGCATGTCTATCAAATTTTGAATTTCTTCGAAAATCTGTTTGTCTCTTCCCATTTCTTGAAAAGTGGGAACAGTAACTTTGTTAGTGTTTTATAGTAAGTGGGAAACGAACGAGGCGCGCTTCCCCACCAAAACACTTCCATGTAAACAAATGCCAATAACATCAATTACGGACAAATTACACTTTTCGTGTTTAAGATCTAAGATGTCCGTATTCTCGCTGATTTTCAATTAACGCTGAAATTTTCATTCTTTTCAGTGACATATTTTTTACGATAATCGCATATCGTATATGTAAATACGATATTTTCGCGTATAACTTTGAAACTGTAGTTATATGTATAATAAAGTTATATGAGCAGTGATTATTTGTATAAGCGAAGTTGTTCAGGATATTGACGTCAACAACGTACATTAATATCGTTAAAATCAACGAGATAGATAATTATTATAATTATGTAAATAATTGCCGATATTTTATATTTTTGTTTTTATTTTCCAATATTTTAATTTTTAATTTTGGTCCATATTTCTCTCGAATTATTTGTTTAATCGCGGTCGCGAGAAAGCACGTGAACGGGAGTCGTAAATTCCCGTTACGATTATATCAATCGACACCACGAACAGGTCGATCTCCTTATTTCTTGTGGGATAATAGGGGTAGTTATTGTGGAATAAAACTGTAATCTACAGTTTTGTAAATATATATTTTCCAACAACTTATACACACAAATCTTACGTCGATTAGTTAGATATATATGTTATAACGATTAATAGGAATGAACTTGATAGTTGATTCGTAAAAGTATAAAGTAGGAACAAGAGGTGATTGGGACGTTACGAGTACTACACTAAGGGTGAACGAATAGTTAAGACGACTGCCCGATGGTTGCAAGAACAGTGAAGACACGTCTCGTATTCCTACGGAGGAAAGCTAGTGATGGGTGTGTCTAGCACACGGGACCATCGGATTTGTTGATGACAATTTTGGTTAGGAAAGTGAGGGCAGTAGATATTGCTTGCGATTGGATATTGAGAAGGTTGGTGGACTAGGAAGGCTCTTAACCACCCTCGATAGGAAGTTGCTAGTGGGAAGCCTCGTACGTGAGAAAAACTGACTTTCCCGTGTCTTCTCGTAGTAAACAATAAGCTTTAGAAAACGCATTGCTAAATGATGTCTGTTCGGTCTGAAGGACCTTAGCTAGAAATTCCTGAGATTTATGGTCGGTCCTTAAGACTATTGAGGGTACGCAGTAAGAATGTGTAGACATCTGGATACCATCTTGCTCGCGGTGAGTGGCCTGGTTTAGGTAGAGAGTCGGCCGGCGTAACATTATTATCTTGTAAACTAGTAATTACTATATATTTTTTCTGTATCTTTCCTTGCTTTCTATGCAAATTCTGCAAAATTATCGGATACAAATGCTTCGATTTTTCTGTTTGATTGAATTAAAAAAGAATTAAAAAATATATCAGTTATATGAAACATAGGATTTTCTTAAAAATACATTATTTCTGTATGAGGCGATATGTTATTCAAAACTATTTAATATTGTTTCATACAATCTTTTCTATGTTTTATAAATGTATGTCGGAGATTAAAGGACACCGGGCCTCCCTTCCCTTTTGGGAATTATTAGGATAATCCGTAACAATTTAATCTTATAAGTAACCCGATTATATTTGTTTGAGATCTACGATAATGAGCTTAGGCTCGAGATGACAACTAGTCGCCAAACGTAGCCGCGGTCACGGGATGAACGTTTTACCTAACAGAGATATAAAATAATTGTATAGCTCTCCTTACAAAGAAATATTCGTAACGACACTTGACAGTAAACATACCAAGGGCCTCTGCCCCGTGGCTCGCCACACACAGACCCTATTCTTCGGGCAAGATGATTGCCAGATGTCGATGCATCTCCGCAGTACATGTTGAGCCAGTCTGGGGACCCGCTAATAAATCTAAGGATTTAGTTAACCAAGGTCCTTCAAACGGACAAACAGTCTTTGTCCTAACAGTCCTTAAATCTATCACCTACTATGGGAAGATACGGGAAATTTGCTTTTCTCACGTACGACACTTCCCGCTACCAACTTTCTCTCAAGGGCGGCTAGTATCCTTTTCTAACCACCAACATGGAAATCAACCAATTAGCAACAGTGTCCATTTCCCTCACTTTCCGAGCAGAGGCTTTTCTCGACGAATCCGATGATCTCGTGCCCATAGGCACGCCCCATCATGATTTTCCTCTGGAGCATCACCGCGACGGATAATGCCTTCTCGCGTATGGACTCATCAGCGAGTAAAACAACATCTTTACAATCGGTGCATATTGTCACGTTTCATTTTTACTAGGAGTCAGACTTAGACTTTGGAAAGAGTACATTTACCATCCCGTTGACCGCGGATTCGTTATCGAACTTAGGACCATTGTCATTAGCGTTTAGTTACCGCGGTTACTTGTTGATTCCGTAATGCTTACACTTGTGCTAATCCACATTACTTCAATTGTATAACGACGATGGCTAAGTCCAGAGAATATTCGTTACACGCCCCTAACTCTAATCCTAATGTCAACCCGACATGTATATATGTTAGACGGAAGCCATTTTTTATGGCTTACTGTTTCTCAAGAGGCACTAAGTTTTAACTTGGATAATAATTTACAGTTCGTTCTAAAATTGCTTATCATTGTATCTATCTATTGGAAACATTTTCTGAGTCACTTTTTTATACATTCCATAAACACTGTTATATTGGATTTGTTAATTTGATTATATTTATTTATCGAAGCTATTGCACTGTTTAAAAATTCGTAACAGAATTCGAGAAGAATTCAATTTTCTTTTGTATGTATTGTTGTATTTACTGTTCAATGTATTTTATAAGATTTATGGTATATAAAATTTCAGTGCCGGTGAGAAAAACCCTGAAGATAAACCAGGACAATTAGTAATTTGTCAGTTGGATCTCAGTAGTTTAACAAGCGTTAAGAACTGTGCACAGCACCTTTTAAAAACTGAACCGGCCATCCACATATTAATTAATAATGCAGGAGTATTTTTGCATCCATTTGAAAAAACTGAAAATGGTTTCGAGACTCATATCCAAGTTAATCATTTGGCACATTTTCTTTTAACACTTCTACTGTTACCAAGAATAGTAGAATCTGGACCAGGTTGTAGAATAATTAATGTGTCATCAGCTGCACATTTGGGTAAGTAGCAATAACGATAATTGTATATGATTAGTTGTAAGCTAGAAAGAAAGGGAGTGTGCGTGAAGCGAAGCTCGGTATGCATTTGCGTCGGGTGAAAGGGGTGCTCCGTGATTGATATTAGATGGGTCATCCCTGATACCTATAGACGATTGTCGATCTTGAGGGTAGCCGAAGAGATAGAGACCCATTCGGACTACTTCGACAACCTTTTTGGTAACGTCTCAGGGCGTCTCCCGATCTGGAATGGTTCTCAGCTGCGGGAACAGTGTTGATCCAAAAGGAGAATGTGTGCACCTATCACCAAAATGGCAGCTGAAGAGTAGGGACGTCGATCTTCCGGGTGGTAACTGTTGCGGACGCCTGGGGATAGAACGTCTCTGAAGAGGAGCTGGACGTGAATGAGGAAACGGTTCGTGGTATCTCCATGTCGCTGTAGGTCTATATACTGATGGATCCCTGAGATCACTGAGCTCAGAGTGCGGTGCGTTTGGACTCGGCGACGATTGTAGCAGACCAGTGCAGGAGTCACCGTAACGAGGCTGAAATTTCCCGTGTCGAACGTCGCCATGGACTGTACCGCGACGTAGCGAAAGTTTGGGCGTGGTCGGATCTTGTCCAATCGGTCGACTTCGATTCCTGGGAACGTCCATACAAGGTGATGGCGAAGGAGCTCCGCTCACGGACGCGTCCGTGACGGAAGGAATGGACCCGATGCTGCTTTGAGGATCCCTTCCGTTGTATCGGTTCCCTATCCTACCTAAGCTAGTTTACAATGTAATTGTACTATTTGAAACGTGTCTCTTATCGACGATCATTTCGTCCCGTGATGATTAAATACAAATGGTATTTGCTTAGCCACTTTTCCACTGAAAATGTACTTTCCGGCGAGCGATTGTACCGCAGATCGTCATAAATCTAACGAGTCTTATTCCATCGTTACTTGTATTTGTAGTTGTATCCCACGTAATTTCATTAAATTTTGTTTGCCGGGTCGTCGCCATGAATCCCTATCCAGGTGCCGTTCACTCTTTCGTTGCCTACCCCGGTCAGAGTCGGTGTAGGGTGACGGAGAGCCCCAACATGAAGGCGAGGTGAATGGTTTTCACAGGCATGGGGCTATCAACTTCACCGAAATTCTCTGCACCGGATCAACAAGCCACCCGACTATAGGAGAATATATCAGTTTCATCGGGATCTTCCACGGCGTGGTTCTGCGCGTTGGAAACCCGTACCCGCATCGTGCTCTTCAATCTATAAACCTATTACTAGGAAGCCATTTTTTATTTTTATACATCCCATATATCTGTTGCATCCTCGACATCCTCCTCATAATACATATCACCATCATCATTGTTGCTTTCTTCCTCTTTAGGGAAAATTATTGATATCTCCTCCATCACTTTACCTGTTTGAAGGCCTATCCCATTTTTAGCATTTTCCTTTGATGTATTGCCAGGTCTGATTGCTCTATAGCGAGTATTCACTACTTCCGCATCGCTTTCTGCCTGAGAAATATCCCCGGTCGTTTTTACCGCACGAGGCAAGGCCCTGGGACCGACTTTTTCCCCGTCGTTTTTCCAGTTGCACGATGATCGTCGGGATGAGCCTGGAGAACCACTCATACTATCGACGGGGCCTGGGGATTCCGATGTACCCTGGGCCGTAACTTCTTTTTCTTTGCTCGACTTATCCATATTGTTTAAATTTTATGCCTTGTCCAGAGTCATAGCCGCGTTCGTCATACGTCGTTGGTCCTTTATCTTCTCCTAGTATTTGATCGAGACGACATAAATTCATAAAACCATTTCTTCATCCAGTTGAAGCCAGGTCGTTGTTGCAATTCACAATGTTATGTACTCGTAATCGTTACGAGCAAACGTACTCCATTAAATCATTTTGCGTAACTTCGGTAATAAAACCTAGTTAGCAACTCTTTACATCCAATATTATACTATCTATTTATAGGCCGCTATGTCTTCTTCTGTTATGTCACAATCGCCATCTCCGTCGTCGTTGGTACAGGGTACAACTTGGCAATGCTCCTCTTCTCCGGCGTAAACAGGTTTCGTTACAAATAATTCATCAGAAGGATCTTCGCCACCCTGTTTATCTGGAGGCCGTCTGAAGGGACTTTACGAGCCATTTCAGATAGAATGACTTTGTAAGGCCTCCGGCTGCGACCTCCAAATTCGTGTGTTTTGCTACGCTGGGTTGCTACAGTAGAGTTATTTGCTGTAATAACATGGGATTGATTTTCGGGAGACGATCTAATAGTGAATAAATTTACATTAATAATCGTTACATTAATTCCTAGAGTGGCCATATTTTTGGCAATACATTCAAATATGTTTCTTTTGTGACGTGGAGGTTCTACTGTTATAATTATATTTAATATCTTTTTCATGTTGAAGATATCAATATTGTTGCTTTTAGATTCAAGTTCGACTAATAATAATGGCAGTGGTTGCTTTGTGTCAAGTTTGGTCGTATTAGCTATTGTTTTTACTTGATGGTTCAGCATTCGCAGTTCCTCTGCTATACTTCTGAAATAAGTTCGCGAGTGAAGTCCTGTAATGACAATTTTACAGTTCCTTTCAATTTTAATTTGATACGTATGCCATCCAGCATATTTATCTTTAAGTAACTGAGTCATTTTGTGAAATATGTCAGGAATATTTGTCTGTACCTTGACTTGACCTAAGCTGTTTTTTAGCTGTTTTACGCTATAGCTATCAATTCCTGCGTTATCATTTAGGGGTTGTTGCTGGGATTTGTGGTTCCATAGTCATTTCTTCTGAGAGCGAACTGAAGGTACTGTTGAAATGAGTTTTGTATCGCAAAGAAGCGAACGAAATTTTGAAATGCGAATATAATATAAAAGCACAGGTATAATATAATATTATCGAATTTTTATGCAGGAAAGCCATTTATTATTTAATACAATTCACTCAACTTAACTCCATCATTCAAGTTAATTCAATAAATTAATATAAAATATACAAGAGGAGACAAAGAAAATGGAAATGGGGAGAGCGAGAATTAGAAGAAGTGGAAGAGATAAGATACATAGGGTACATACTACAGAAAAGCGGCAGTGATGAGAAACACATACAAGACAGGAAAAAGAGAGCAACAATAGCAATGAAGAAAACATGGAGCGTGGGAGAAAGAATTTTCAAACAGGACTACAAGAGGAGAATGAAGTTGTTTGGAGCACTGGTAGAGAGCGTGGCGCTGTTTGGAGCAGGAATATGGGGCTGGAACATAGAAGAAATGCTGAATAGAATACAAAGAAGATATGTGAAATGGTCTTAGGTTTAGATATGACAACACCAAACTACATATTGACAGAGGAATGCAAACTAACAGAAATCAAAGAAAAAGCACTAAGAAGAGCAGCAAGGTATGAAGGGAAAGCCATAGAGTCAAAAAAGGAACTAGTAAAGGAGTGGATAAAGGACAGAGAGAGAAACTGGGGAAATGGTCAAGAAGGGAAAAGAGCAAAAAAGAGAAAGAAGAAACTAGAAGAGGTGAGAAATGGAGGGAAAGAGAGAAGCAGAAGAGAGGGGCAAAAGGATAAGGGAGTCAAAATATAATAAACATTATAGAAAAATCGCCAAAGAAGAGTTACCAAATACTTAGAAGGGAGGATGAAGTGGAAGGACAGAAAAATACTAGCAAGATTCAGATGTGGAAACGCGACCAAAGCAAGGGAATACTGGAAAGAAGAGGGAGAAAAAAGATGCAGACTATTTAAAAGGAAAGAAGAAGACCTGAGACGCGTAATAGAAGAATGCGAAATAACGGGAGGGCTAAAGGAAACAGAGAAAATATTAAACGAGACGGGAGAAGGAATAATGGAACTGAAAGCAATAATGGAGAAGAGAAGGGCAATACAAGATGGGGAGGAACGACAATAAGGAAGCACAGCAAGGAGGCAAAAGCCCAAAAGTTGCAATAGTCTTAAAGATAGATTACACAACGGAGTGCAATATAATAGAGTGGATAAGAGGGGAGATAGATAGAGACAAGGAAAAGAGTTTAGAGTTTAGTTAGATAGATTTAAGAAAGGAGGCAATAAGGTGATAACGCCATAAGAAAGAGAAAATGTAAAAAGCGTGATTAGGCAAAAAAAAGATGTAAAACTGAAAATTCGTCCAAAGCCAAAAGGCACGGACTAAGTGAAAAAAAATAAATAATATAAAATATGTAAATTATTTATTTATTGCTGTATACCATTATATTAAATTCATTGTGGTTCTTCTCATATTTTATATTTTTATTATGATTGATATTTTCGTTTCATTTTTAGCTATAAAACACATAGAAAAGGTTTGTACAAAGACTTGCATAGTTACCTAAATTGAAGGAGTGAGGTATTATATTAAAGCCTGTCTTGTTGTTGCTTCTAATAATATTTAACTTAAAATATGAAACTTATTGATTTATATAAGTTATTTCTGTACATACTACATCATATATCATGTTACAGGTGGTAATATACATTTTGAGGATTTAAATTTGGAACGTTCTTATTCACCTGTTAGAGCTTATTGTCAAAGTAAGCTGGCCAATATTTTATTTACTAAAGAATTGAACAAAAAGTTAATCGGTAAGTAGCAGAATTATGCTTTTAAAACATTATATAGTTTAGTAATTTTGATTATTTCCACTCTAAACGAACTGATTGAGAAGCGAAGAAAGAGAACATTTCTATATACGTTACTATATTAGTAAAGGCATAGAGATAATAATAATTAGTAAAGGTATATGTACAATGTACAGAATGTAAAAAGTATTACATATTTGTTATGGTTTTGGCAGATGATTCAACACCTTTGGATCGGCGGAGAGTTACAAACTAAAGTAGCCGCAAAATTGACCTAGACCTTAAATTCCAAGGTCAAAATTTTTTCATTGTAATTATGGTGGTGGTCACACCGCAAATTAATCTAAATGTTCGACTTTCGCTAAATTATGTACTTGCATCCCCGATTCTTTTCCTGCCAAGGTTGCCCCATGATCATTTTACAGCCACATCGCTTGCATTACGTTGCGTTGCGATGCGTTACGTGAGTGACATAGCGTAGGTTGTAGGTCGTAGTTTGTAGATTAATCATAGTCTGTAACTCACAGTCACACGCACACTGGAATGTATTTCAGTGGTAAGATTTGCACGACACTTTCTTTTAATGAAATAAATAATAAATCATTTAATATAAATTAAATTCTTTCAATAAAATTATTTCAAAAATTAATAAAATGAAAAAAAGCACAAAACTATTAGTTAGGAGAGGTATTTATTCATATAATTATTGTATGTATTATAAATAATTTCATTTATTCATAAGCTATTAATGTAGGTAATTGCACAAATATTTTAAATGTTCCTACAATTTTATAGATGTAAAATATAGAATGCAAATAAAAAAATACAGAATACGGAAAAGATACAAAATACGAATGAAATGTAGAATATGGACGAAGTACAGAAAATGAATAAAGTGCAAAATACAAATAAAATATAAAGGCAGTTTAGCAGTCGGTATTATCACTATCATCCGTTTCATGGAGTTTAAGAATATGAACGAGTTCCTATGGTTTTGTTTCTTTTTTGTACATACTATTTTTGAAAAGTTGTAGCGAAAAAGAAAAAGATCTTTCTATATTTGCATCAGAATCGGGCAAAGACAAACATAAAATTGTAAACTTGGAAATGTTTTCGTATTTGTATTCCCCATTGGAACCTTTTAGTTTGTTAATTTTATTTTAAAATTGTGAAATATTAAGTTTCAGATCATTTTGTTCTTCAGTTTGTAGAAATTGAAACGCTTAAACAGTACCACTCATACAAACGCTCTTGTTTAGTATCTTTTGTTCGAAATTTATTAAAAATTTAATTTCATTGAGTTTTGTGTCGTGAAATGTCCAGACTAACAGATGGCCTTAAAAATTATGAAGAATCTAAAAAATTGTATCGACATTTTTTTAATTTCGAATGACAATCTTTTAATGATATCGTAGAAGATGCTTTGGTAGAGTGCATATGATTTGTAAATTAAAAATGTAGTCAAAAAATTCAATTTTAGCCAGAATTTTCTGAATGTGAACCGTTATGCGATTGAGTAGGGTACAAGATGCCGTGTGCGAATTAAGCTTTCTTGCGGCTCTTCAAATCCTTTTAGATACGACTAACGCGCTTATACGCAAAATGTGTAAGTGTTGTACCACATTTGATAAATCTCAGGCCTTCTAAACTGAACTGTAACGATTTGACGCTCCGTAACGCTCCCAAAAATTCTCTTTTGGAATGCCCGCTCCATTCGCATGAGACACAAAGGATTATTGTTCGCGAGTGTTGAACTGCCGGTCGAAATAATTTTAGTTATCGAAACCTAGCTGATCCCTGATGTCCAGTGTCCTATTTCTACTTCTCTGTCCATCCGACAGAATCTTTTCGCACCTAGTGAGATTGTCGCTATCCTTGTTCGGAGTCGTTTAAGCTTTAGCGTTATTCCTAAACATGTGAGCATTCCATTTGGTGCATACTTTGTCGAGTTTTGAATGTCCGCATATAATTACTAGTTCTGTTTATACCTATATCTTTTTATGCATTTTCAGCAGCTGAAATTCAAGGCATACACGTATATTCTTTACATCCTGGAGTAGTGAAAACAGAATTGTGTCGATATATGGATGCATCGTTTTTCCGAGGTATGACATCGATTGTAAGGTTGATCCAGCCTTTCATGAAAACTGCCGAACAGGGTGCCCAAACGACTTTATATTGTGCTGTAGACGAAAATGCAGGAAAAGAAAGTGGTCTATACTATGAGTAAGTTGATTACATATATAGAGGACATTTGCCCTTATAATGTGGTTTCGTATATCTTCACACTCATATTGTCATACATACATATTTTATTTTTTTCATTATTTATTTAATCCTTGCTTTTCGGCTGTAAATGGCTTCCAGTTATTAGCTCAACAATCCTACATAATCTTTACCCAATACGACAATAATATTTTTCTTTAACGCTTTACTACTTACTTCTCTAGTTCTTATTATAACTAACTTAACCTATTTTATCTTACTGTTATTGCCCGTTTTCTTTGGTGCTGTTTTCTGCTCTTACCATCTTCTTCTCTCCTCCCTTTCTCTCAAAATCCTCTTCATTTCTCCCCGCCCCGCTGCCGCTTTATCCACAAAGTCTCCTCTACGTATCACCTCACATTTCTGCCTCCGCAGCACTCCGCCAGATATTCTATCGCCTCTTTCTACCTCCATGCATATTCCACATTCTTATTCTCATTTCAATATCTGAATCTTGCTGTCATGAATCTGTCCTTCCTCTTTGTCCCCCCCCCCTCTTTCTCTCTCTCAGATAACGCAGCATGCCTTCTGTCCTTATCTTCTTGTATATGGAGTTATACCTTCACCCCTCTATCTTTTCCTCTCTTTCCATCTCATCTTTTCTCCTCATCTTCTCCCCCATTCTGTCCAATTCTCAAAAACATTCCTCCACTAGATCTGATACCTGATATCTGACTGCCCTTTTTAGTATCTTGTCCATGACCTTCTCAATCTTGGTCTCCTCCAACAGGATGTAGTTTGGCGTTCCTCTATCTCAGTATACCCTTGATATATTTTCTATTTATCCTTCCAATCCCGTTTTTTTTCGTACTGCATCCAAATTGCGACTCCGTGCACTAGCACATTCACCATTAGATGATTAGAACATCTTCATTTCCCTATCAAATGATTCTTTAAATAGCCTGTCTCTCCAGTATTACGTCTTTTTTCATTGCTATCGTCGCCCTGTTATCTCTGACCGTTTGTGTCTTTACATCTTGCAACTCCTCTTCAATATGATTCCCAAATTCTTACTTGTTTAGCCTCCTTCAACGTTTCTCTTGTTTACTTTCACTCCTTCTCATATTTTTCCTTTTCCTTCCTCTTCTCTCGAACAACATAGCATCATCTTCGTTTTCCTCGTGTTCATTACGCGTCCTTTCTTTTCCAGGTACTTTCTCAGTCTTCTGAACACACTTGTCACTCCTTCTCGCCATTGTTGGTATATCATCCACGTAGTTTAATGGCCACATCTTTTCCCTTCTTATCTGTACCCCTCTCTCCCCTTTCTTTCTCAAAGCCTCCTCCATGTTCAACAGATATACGTTGAATAGCATGGGAGTCTACCGTACGTCCCTTATTGTCTCAAATTCCTCCATTTTTCCCTTTCCTGCCTTTATCACATCTTCGTCTCCTGGTATATTTCCGTTATTTTTTGCCTCAAATTCCTTTGCACCTTTGCACCCCAACCTCTCGTCCAGTTTGCTTCTATCTATCCAATCAAAAGCCTTCTGCTCCTCCTGCTCTCTTCTCTGTTAATTACACGATGTATCACGTATATCGCGTCCATCGTCTTTGGACGATGTTCCCTCTCCTCTAAGCTTTCTCTCTATCTCTCCCTTCAGCCTTTCATTAAGGATGTTTGCGTATATTTTGTACGCTGTACAAAGCATGTACGAGTGTATGTACGCTACTCTGCCTCTCCCGTTCTTTCCTTTTTGTATGTGAGGTAAATTATGTTCGTCCATTCCTTCGACAACCCTCGTCCTTTCCAGATCTTGTTCAACTTTGCTCTCTTCGACTTTCCGAGTGTCCTGATCGCTTCTTTCGTTATGCTTTTCATTTCCTACTCTATCCTCTCCCATACTCCCAACAGCCTTGCGAAATATGCCTTCCACTCCTTCAGCCTGATGTTCTTGTCCATTCCTCCCGTCTTTTTCCTTTCTATTTTCCTATATTTTCAGTTTCTATGTTCGTTTCTCTTCCTTGTAAACTCTTCTGTTAATATTTCCGCTACGAAACTTCCCCAGTTCCTTTCTTAACTCTCTCTTTCTTCATTTCCATGTTGCTTTCCTTATTGACTCTCTGATTCTGTCCCTTTTCTCTTCCCTCTGCGGTAAAACTCTACCCCTTTCTCCGACTACTCACTCCTTTTGATATCCCTCCTTTATCTCTCCTGCCCCTCTGTTCCTTTTATTGCTCCCCCTAACAGTACGTGATTCGAGTCCATCCTTACTCCCTTGTTCGCTTGCTGTCTTATCTACTGTTACATAGTCCACTATCCAGGCTTTTTGTTGAGACTTGTCCTGTGTTTTTCTTTCGTCCCATTTGCATTTCTTTCTTTCCCACTCTCGCATAGAAGTCTCTCCCTATCAGCAGCGATTCTTCCTCTTTCTCCTCTATGCCTTCCTCCATCGTTTTCATTGTTTCTTCCGTCTTCCGGTTGTACACCGTCACCACTCTTCAGATTTTCTTGCTGAACCTCCATATTCCTAAATATTCCATATTTTCTGTTTCTTTCAAGTGCTATCGCGTCGTCAGGACTATGCCCTTCCCCCCTGTTCTCCCTTACAGTCGAAATGCACTACTTGGATCTTGCCGGTAGTTTATTATTTGTGCTGGTCAGTTTTGCTCTTCTATCTGCGTCTCCGTGAGCCCTACCAGGTCGAAATCCTTCATCTCCATCTCCACACCTCTCCTCATTTATTCTCTTAGCCCGCCACGTTCCATATCACATCTCCATTCCTCTCTTTCTTCTCTACCCGCGCCTGCTTCTTCCTCCCTTTCATTTCAAATTACTCGTCGGAAATACCGAGTTTATTACACGTCCTTGACTATTGAGCGCGGAACAAATTAAAATTCCAAATTCTAATTTGTATATTACCTTGTTAATAATTTAATATTCCAACTCCGAAATACCTTTCTTCATGATCGTCGTATTACCGACAAAGAGTCCACGTAGTTCTTTTACGTGTTCCTGACGGAACTCATGTCAAAATTGTATAATAGCGTAAAGATAGATCTATACTTATCAGAAGTTTCTAATTACAGAATTCTTATTTAGTTCTTTATTATGGTAATTTGAATCTCTGAGAGGACATTGTTTTTCTTTGAAAATTTTTATTTAATCCTACAATATATATTTATCTTTTAGCAACTGCAGAACAGCAAGACCCTCGTCAAAGGCTTGTAACGCTGAATTAGCAACTCAATTGTGGAAACGTAGTTGTGAATTACTCGGTTTGCCATCGGAAGTAGGTATTCAAGAACTACTAAAAACAATCAGTGATGAAAAAGTTGGACAATAAGAATATGTTTATATAGAGAAAATTTATACAGAGAACGAAGGTAATTTACAGAAATTATTTAACTATTTCATGAACGTTAAAATTGGTTCAATATACGTAAAATAATTTCAGATATTTAAAGACCAGATTCCGAAGATCAAGTCAGAATATCAATAATATCATATGATTGGAACGCTTTCGATTACAACATTCACATCGTGAGGTCGCTCAATTCATGGTTGAAATGTGTTACATGTAATGTAAAAGACAAGAAATAAGGAACAAAGTACGTTTATATTTAGTCTCAAGTTATCATTGAAATTACAATTTACTCTTTCTTTTGTGTATTTTAATCGTACGTCTATCGTTAGTTACGGGTATACATTAACTGTTACGAATGGTGTAAGATGTTACATTTTATATTTCTAAAAATAACAATTATATTGACAATAAAATAATTTCGTTTTAATTATTAATTTTCTTTAATACGCATTGAGCTATATTATTTTCTTACCTCTAATAAGCTTGCACAAAATTCAAGAAGAAGGACTATTATTCAAAATTGATTAAATGCAATAATTTTTTTCATTTAAATATTTCTTATTCTCTTCTTTTCTTAAGATCATATTCTCTGATATTTTACTCACAGTAACGTTTTTTTTTTAAACGGAATGACCTTTTTTTGTTTACCATTAAAAAAGGTGAGATTAAAACGCATCCAAACATGTCCCATAACATGATCATGAAATGATCTTTGGGATAGATACGTTTATCGTGAATAGATCATGAGAACCACTGACAAAGATACAATTTATATGACTGAAGGAAGCAAACGTGCATCATGACTGGTAGTGACATTCTTCAGATCTTTTTTGTTACCTTTCTCCGTGGCCACCCGGGATACAGAAATCTGTTCCTTTTCTTGAATGTTGCCAAGAGAAAAGGTACCCCGATTAAGTAAATATAGTAGTAAATATCAATCAATTTATATCTACTATACAGTAAATATAAATAAAGTAAATATAATAGTACTTGGGCGCTTGATATTTTCCAGCACGCTCGAGTATTAAGTTCCTTAATAACGGTCCGCTACAATCCTCTATTCAATAAAATTTATAATAATTCTCCGAGCACAGAATGGTAGGTATTTTGCATTGCATTCTTCTCCTGAAATCGCACATTACGTCTTAAATATATAAGCTTCGTCTTAATGGAGTCTGGACAAGAGGCGGAGTATAGATCTACTATATTATTGATAACGCTAATTTCGAACTAATAACAAAGCTACTAAAACATTCAATATAAATACAACTGTAGCGGTACATGAGACATAGGACGATTCGAATCGAGGTTGACTCATGTTGTTGTTTTGCCTCGGAGTATTAACACCGTTACGATGTACGAAATGTAATAATAAACTAACTGCGGACAAAACAATATAACCATCAACCGAAGTCGAATTTAAAGTCGTTAGAAGAAGATCGTTAGAAGATGCCGATAGTTTTATATACATTTGACTACACCAAATATCAGCTCGTCTCATCACTATATACACCAACACATCAACTTCCACATAACCGAACCTGTAGGTTACAACGAGATTCTCATCTCGACCCGAAGCTCATAGTTAGAGCTCGAACTGGGGTAGAAAGTGGTACGAGAAGAAGCAGCACGAACAGCTCGTAAAAATAGAGAACAGAGACAAGCGGTGCACCGGTATCATTTATACGTGCAATATTTCGTGGCATGTACGTCACGAGCGCGAACTCAAGCTCGCGGACCCGTTCGTTACGTAACAGTTGCAGTCTGATAATAAATGTGAAATACAGGCGAGCAGAGTTACGAGCCGTTATTTCAGCGCCCGCAAAACGCCAGTCGAACTTTGACCCTGTTCAACGAAGCGTTTCATGCGAGAAACACCGAGACGACTGGAAATAACGTATACGCAAACCATGACATGTAATATGATCGATATAGTATATCAATGTCGATAAGGGAAACACGACTTTGTTACTTATTTGAACACCAATTTCCAAACGCACGAAGATCAAATTTCAGAATAGCAGAATTTCAAGACCACAGGAAGAACGTAATTTGATCTTCGCCTTTCCAAACGTACGACAGAGGACATTCCAATTCACGCGCCAAGTAACGTCCAAAATGCGACAAAATGAACTTGTTATATTCTCTTGTGATCTTCGAATTCTATTCTCCTTGAGTGGATCGTTGGATATTAAAAAACCATCGATGCTCGAGGAAATAACGGGCCGCATTCGTTTTGTCGAATTTATTAAATTACCAATTACGAGAAGTTGAAATTATTGTTTAAAGATTAATTGTGCAAAACAAAACGTGTGAGCCAGAGAGAAAACCTGGGACTGTCGGTGCAGGCGGTACCCATACAAATTGGTGCCGAGACGGTGCAGGAATAATCGGCTGGAGAACCAACCAGCTGGGATCGAGCTATATGTTAGCAGCTCCGCCTCTTCGTGACCCCCGCTGGTAACGCCGACGCGATACATGCATCGTGTGGCGTCGGCTAAGCGAGCTGCCGCTCGAAAGGGTAGGTTCAACTTGTCCAATGAGCCGCAAGGTGAAGACAGGACTTTTCCAAATCGTACACCGCCCATGTATGCTCGTTGTTCCCCGGGCGGGGAGCGCTAGAGAGTAAACGAGAATGAAAACGAACACCTACATGCGAAGCCAGTGTGAGTTATTACTCGGGGTATGGCGCGGCGGACCAAAAGGTCGGGCCCTGAAACGCACACATTACTTGTAACCCTAAGTGAGTTAATTGTGTAGAAATTTCACGGTTGATTTAAAGGAACAAAACATTACGATAATTGCAGTAACCCGTAATAAATAATCTCTGATTTTCTCGTTTCCGTATGAACGAGTTTGAAAACGCGATTTATGAGGAAAATGCTGACCAGGCTTTTGTTACTCCTGCATTATTCCTGCTGACCGTTAAGACAGGCAGTCAGGTTCGTCATAAGACTAAAACATGTTTGCGATCCTTTTAATTAACGCCACCGCTTTCTTGTTCCCTCGCGCGACTCCTTTAATTAGCTCGCGTGCCCACTTTTCGAGAGGCCGGGTTAATTGCACGGAATAAAACTCGAAAATATAATCCACTGGCGAATTTATTTACGTCGCGTGCCGTTGCCACGATCATTAGTCTTTTAGGAACCAAACCTCTGACAG